>JAQIXX010001853.1:0-29280 GCA_034700605.1 Willowsia nigromaculata | reverse complement strand
AAAGAACCCCACACAGAGGAGCAAAATGCGCTATCAGAAAGAGAAAAACTAGTACGAAGAAAGCGCTTGACCACTGCATTTCTCAAGGTTCAATTTTTATTAGTTTTACTATTATCGCCATTAGTACTTTCCGTTTGCCAATTACAATCAAGAAATAATCTATCAAATCATTCAAGCAGCTTCCTACCTACCTGAACCTACATAATATAAAAGATCTTTACAGTAGGCACTGGAGCCTGGAGCTAATGATTAGTTGCTAATCTATAGCATCAAAAGCATCATGTATGCATACACATTTTTAATTTAAGATTTTAACGTATTTACGTGCGATAGAGAGAGACTCATTTCCAACCAGTGCTTGAAATAAGTGAAATCAAAATATGATCAAATACATTTTTGAAGTATTATGCATCTACGAAACTCGTGGGCATGAATTCATGGCATGTATGGTCAAAAGTTGCTAAATCGTTTATCGAACAAACTTGCATGGCTCGCCTTCGTCTTGCGCTTTTACATACGAAATGTCAGCTTCAGTAAATTGTGTATATTAGACAAGTGGATAGCAACAAAATTCCACATTACACCCTATTCCCTCGTTATTTGGAAGATTGAAGATAAGATTCCTACATCATCTTTTATACTTCTTTCAAAAGTCTAGTCTTGTCCTAGTTGTCCTTATAGCGCAGTGCCTGAGGTAGACTATCGAGACAATCAGGCTGTCATAGAATTTGAAATTATACTATAAGTAGTTCATTTTCATTTCGTTCAGTTTTCACTGAGAAGATCAGTTCCAGCAGTGGATAATAATCTGTAACATGATAACACGCCCACGTTAGATGCAAAATTTCTTTCAATTCTATCTACTCTTGCTAATTTGGTGTTAAGGTTAAAAAATAATTTCGATTAAAGTAAAAACTAGCGATTAGTCAGCAGTCAATATGCCACCAAAGAAAAGTAAGAAGAGGAAAGAGCCCCTCACAGAGGAGCAAAAAATAAAGCAGGCGGAGCAAAAGGCGCTAGCAGAAAGAGAAAAACTAATACGAAGAAAGCGCTTGACCACTGCATTTCTCAAGGTATAACGTGGTACCTCCATTAAAATGAATTTTGTATTTTCTGTTTGCCAATTATACTGATAAACTTACAAATTTTTCCATAAAATCATTTTTATAGCTTAAAAAAGAGAAGGAATATCAACTCATCAAGCTTAATGAAAACAAACTACTTGATTTATGGAGACCACGCTTAAGGAAACTTAAGAACGATGAGCTTCTTGAAGACTTTCAGGTGAGGAGAGTTGCATAATTGTCCTTTTTTCTTGTCTCTAGTTATTTGTACATTCATTAACAATATTCGCATGTTGATGATTTTTTCATGTTTAAAATGAAACAATAGTGATTAATAACGAAATCTCTGAAATTAAACATACCTGCTTCATACAGTAAACGTGCATGGTGCATGCAGATCTCTTTTCGATTATCTTGTAAGCAGCTTTTCAAGCTTATAAAAATCGGAGAAAAAAATCAGGTTTACCTAACTTTTTAATAGGTAGAAAGAAGTATACAATGCTAGCTGC
The DNA here is from genome assembly GCA_034700605.1 of Willowsia nigromaculata. Lineage (NCBI taxonomy): Eukaryota > Metazoa > Arthropoda > Collembola > Entomobryomorpha > Entomobryidae > Willowsia > Willowsia nigromaculata. The sequence goes on along the minus strand of JAQIXX010001853.1, from coordinate 27,707 downwards.
AATGCCTTCTTACGTATGATTTTTTTTCTTTTGCTTGCATTATGTAATCCAATGAGTTATATAAGAATTCAGATAGCAATCAAAGATCACAGGTGTTATAAACTTTAAACTTACGTACACTACGTCAGTACACGTGCATTTATTATTTATGATTGGGTTTGTTTAAATTCTCCTGATATTAGGGGTAGAAGGAACCAGCAGTTTAAGCAATTTATATTGTGCGTATGCTGCATACAATTATTATGATTGACACGATAAATTTTTTTCTCTTGCACAAAATTGAAACAGGCTTACCAAACAGCCTTTGAAAGGAATCTGCAAAAGAAGGACGAGTTAATTGATGCTTTGAACGACCTGCTGAATCAAAATGATGAGGAATATGATAATGCTTTCGATATGCACATCCACAACATTGATAACATCCTCGGTATTCATTTCAAGGGCAATTCGTACATTATATTTTTTTGCATAATGTTTTGAAGGATGAAAAGGGTAAGCTTAAACTGAGAAAACGTGATGAAATGTTTTAGAATTTTATAAGAAACGTCTTGAACGTGTTCGTGGATTGTATGGAGAATCGAGACAGAATCTACTCAATATTTTAAATGAAGAAAAATTCAGAATGCAAAATTATCAGGATAAGAGCCTTCGGTATCTTCAAGGGGTTATGACTGCTGTCAATATGAGGTATCGGGAAATGGCATCTGACTCCAAGGCAGAACTTTTCGTTCGTCAGGAAGAAATACGAAACAAGGTTAGAAACATGACAAGCAAGAAATGAAATGATGTGTAGAAAATCTGAAAATATTCATTCATTCAATTGTCTATAGGCCAATGAAGAAACTCATGCTGCACAAGTTGAAACAGAGAAACGCATGGCTGAAATCTGGCGACAATTTGCGGAGTGGTTGGTTGATTATGATGTAAGAAATGGAAAATGCAGCTATTGCAACTCCAATATTGATTTTTCGTGCTTATGGACTCATTTTACTCATGTATTGTGCACAATGTATTTTCTTTCAGCAAACAGCATTGCCACTGAAAACTGAATACGAGGAAATTCGCAAGAAAGATGATGTGGTTGTGGCCACCATTGAAGGGCAATTAAGGAAAGTTCATAGCTTTCAGGTATTCAATACTTCACACTTATAATTCATTTACATTTGTCACTTGTCATTTATAAAAATGCACGTTATTAATGTTCATGTGTAGCGAGGGTTCCATAATCTCACCAAACAAGACAAAACCTTTTGCGTTGCTCTTCAAAAGTACTTGGACGAACTTAACAGTAAGAAGGACGAACTCAGAGCTGCTCATAGGCTCCAGCAACGGCGCTTCAATGACTTCAAACGCATGGGTCAAGAGAATATTCGACATTTGGCACTGCTCACAAGAAATGTCACGTATAGGCTTGATGAAATGATTAAAAAACGGGAAACTTTACTGCGTTGTGTTGAGAGGTGTCGTAAAAACGAGATGGAGAGTGAAATCATCGATCCGTTTCTTTACCATTGGAAGCTTGAATCAATGCAAAAATCAGAAGAGTCACATGAGAACAAGCAAAAGGCCCTATTGCCCCATGGCATTGATCTTGGTGGTTTTGCATTCATTCCTTCTAAAATTGACCATCATTTAATATGCGAATGTGATCCTTGCACGTGTGAAGTTCAGGCAGAAGAAATCGATCAGACTGGTCTCAACGCGCCCATTAGCAAAGTGGGTATATCTATGATGAAAAGCTTCTTGTGATGATTATGTGAAGATGCAAATGCTTTGATTCTTTGTGAAAATTCTAGTTTATTTGGGAGTACTCTGTTCTGGAAAAGTTTTGGATCCGCTTGAATCGTGTCAATTTGGAGCGGCGAGTTTTAGCCGGTTACAATAAGGAACTGAATGATGATAATCTCAAACTGAAATGCGCTCTTCGTGGCTTCATGGGTGGAATGAATCCAGAAAATCAAGATTTAAAAACATTTGCTGACGAACTCATGGTAATTCCTGGTTCTCCTATTCCTTGCTATCCTCATTCATCCTCATCACTTTCTCGTGATTCTGATGATGCCAGTAGCAATCAAAAAACTAGTGTCAAGTAGATAATTTATATGACAATAGTTTTAAAAAATTCCACATAATAGTCAGTTGTGTATAGCCATATTTTATGCTTCCCTGCAAAGCACTCTTGTAACATTTCCAAATTACCACATTTAATGCATTTGCTTTAACAAAGGCGGCCATTTATCTTCATCGTAGGCCCGTGCAAAACGGAAGTACGAGATTTACTATAAAAGAATGCTACGCGAATGGAAACGCCAACAGAGATGTCGTCAAGTTGGTGGTCTTCGCGTGTTTTAATTGAGTAGTTAGTAGTGCTAGCCAGTCGAATCATAGGAAAAATTTCATTTCCCGATGAGAGGTGTGCACGCAATGACAAGTAGTCTTGAAGGTTGTTACTAACTGGATTTGGTAGTCGTTCATTTCGAAGAACGCATGTTGGTGCAGGTTACATATCTACATTCTTGCATAGAAATTAATACAACATTGTTGCTGATATATATTGTATGTAGTACTCAAATGAAATAAAATATGCACACTTTGTTTTCAATGTAAATTTAAAAATCAAAATAAAAACGTTTGGTAAGGAAATAATTTGGAATGTGTACACGTACAAATATTTCGTTTATGTAACTATTATTCAACAGAATGATGCAACAACCTGCTGTGTGTTAGGTATATTGCATACGCAGCAAACATAAATTAAATATTGCACTTTCATCCTTCTTTTCTTGTAGCTAGCCGGTTTTTTCGTAAGAAATATGGTGAAAACAGGTCAGTTTAAGCCTATCCTAAATTCTTTCAATTTTCAAAACCACAAGCAAGGCATTGGTTACTTTCGAAGGTGTTTCTAGTCTTAATGGCTTCCCATCCCACCGTTCTCTGATATCCCCATTCTCTAAGCAAACATCTTAAATTTTAACCACATAAGCATTTTACTACTCCACTGCTTCTCTATGCAAATATCTGACAACACATGTCATAGATTTTGACTACAACAATGAAAACCAGAAACTGGAATTTCATCCTGGAGTGGACTAGTAGTAATCGCAAAAACAGGAAAGAACGAGACTTGTGGTTTCTATAATATTGATTGTATAATATACCGGTTTTAAGATTATGTTCGATTCATGGACAGGGCAAATTCATACTATAAAATTTCATCTAGTTTACATATAATCATCAAATTGGGTAAAGTCTCGTGGCATGTTATACCCATGATATTTTACATAATATTATGACTGTGACACTGACAATGATACTATCAGGCACATTTAGAATTGACTTCAGACGAACCTAGACAAAGTTGGATGGAGACAGACGAAGCATTTTAGTCGAGACTATAACGCATCGCATGAAAAACGACTAGACATTCAGGTGTTTAAGTTTCAGCCAAGATGACGATAATTATTGCCAAGTGCAAAGAAATTGTAATGACAATACAAATATACAAATCATAATAATTTTTGAATAAAATTATTGGGTTTAAGGTATCAGGTGTACTCATACCTAAAAGGCTAAAAAATGTGGCACATTATACCACAGCACGCACAAAAAATATAAAAGTGTGTGTTTTGTCTCTCTGATGGTGAGTAGTGCAACGAAATCACACATGCTTAATTATATTAGTCGATATCAATGACTCAATGATCTTTCTCAGCGTTAAAATGCTATCAATGTAGGTATGTGCATATTTGATTAATTACTGCCTACCTAAGTACTCACATATTACTGCTCTAGTTCTACTCATTCGTATAGGTATGTATAGTACGCTTTGTTTCAATTCTTAATTGTGTGTTCTGGTCATCTTGAATGTAAAATGATTGACATTTCCACAAAAGTGTACGCTTGGAAAATGTAACTTGATCCTCGTAGAATGCTGAAAAGTTGAAACTCCATGATTTCAAGCTGGTTGACCTCACTGTTCCGTATGTCACGGATATTTGTTTTACTGGTGCAGCACATTAGGTACACACATAATGCGTTACTCGTGCATAAAATCATGAATCTCTTTGTTTCTTTAGGTTCCATTCTTTGAGCACGTGCAACGTAACATGATACAACATTACACTGACAATGAATATTCAGTGATTTCAGGTAGGTATTCTTCTGGTATCGTATATCAATTGCGGTTCCTCTTTGTTGGATAAAATGGTTTTAGAATATTTAATTATGCATGATATAACGATAGAATTCTTGTCAGAACTAAAATCTATTTCGGCATTTTGGTACAAAAACTAGCCACTTATAACCAAGATCCTCTTTTTTTATGAAATCATTTGTCACCAGAAAACTCGAAACTTGTTTCTTTCTCAAATTAATTAATATATTATTTAATATCAATCTATTTGTGGCCAGGCCTCTGTTAGCACGTCAGGTTTTAATTGTTAGGAAAATAAAATGCTCTCATAAAATATGCTATGAAAATAATGTTGAGATATATATGAGAAAAAGCATAGGTAACTCACTTTTCTATAACTCTCCAAAGTCCAAACCTGCCGAAAATTTTGATTCGCGAGTAATTTAAAAAATCCAAAATTAAAGCATGAAGTCGTTTTAAAGTTCTAGTTCTGATCACAGGGGCCATTGTGTTAATTTTATTATGCAAGATAGACGGTTTTTTGATCTCTATAAAATTCACTTGAAACTATCAAGAAAGTTTGCATCATACGTGTATATAGCAAGGAAAAGTTGTAATAAAGAAAATGGAGAACTTTAATAGTCATTCTCTATAAAAAATGGACATTTTATGAGACCACGTGTAAAAGTTGCACTACGTGAAAGTCAAGGTGCGTGTATATTTCAGAAACTTGTCGGTTTGATTTTTTTACACTGATGTTGCCAATTAAAAACCTAAAATGTAATGCGATTCGATTTTCCAGTCTTTCTTTGTTTCTTCTATAGCGCTCTTACCATTAACACGTTTTGATGTTCCGAATCATGTATTATGTGTAAGTACATATCAGCTTCGCACCAACATTGTCACGAAGAAGAATCATGGTGGAATATGATCAATGCAATCACTTTTCAGTCTAGTGAACACATGATTCGTTGCTCTGAAATGCCCCTACTTCATGAATATATCCCATCTCCATCATATCGGGTTTCTCCTTTCTTTTTTATGGTCATTGGGTCTGCTATCGGTCAAACGGGATAAGTAGGCATAAAATTTGGGACAAGTAAAGCGAATCTCCTTCTCATTCTCAATTTTATAATTATTTAAATTTTTTATGCAGTTTAGTGAATCTCGTCAGCTAACTCTGGTGGCTGTTCACGTGTCGAGTAATGGTACCAGCACAACTTTTACGCAGTCTTGTTGACTGTGATTTGGAACCATAAATTAAAAATTTCGATATGTAGATACCTCACTATATACTCATCACTTTTTTATTCTATCATTAATCCATATCATAATCTAAGCAATGAATGTTTATGGGAAAATTCTCAAAACTGATTCAATAAACATTCAGTACAAAAAAGTTATAGGATCCCATGCAATATAAAATTATTTGATTACATAACATTGCCTGCTGCAACATGTACATTAAATAATTCCATACTTTCAGTTATGAAACTTTTAGATAAGACGTAATATGATGTAGGTATTATTGTGTGCGTTCGCAGGTATTCATCACCCATTATTTACCTAGTCTGGTATTTGGATAGCAGGACAGAATGAAATGTCAGATGAAACCAAAACTCTTTTTTAGGCTGGCGCTACCCACTATAGGCAAAAGGAAAGAGTATCTTTCTATAACTTGACTTCGATCATGATGATGCAAAAGTTACCTTTTATATGGTAAAATTCTAGTATCCACTGCATTCTTTTTGCTCCAGTCGTATACCTTTTTCTTGCTGTTTTTTATCAAGCAGTCAACATTAAAAGCATGTCTTCCAAGAGCACTTGCTCGTCCGTCCTCAGTCGAAGCTTTGTTCTCGACCTGAAATCACTTTCCTCCATTCAGCTCCTGCATTACCGTGATTCAATTTTCTACTCATCAGATTCTTGCTCAACATTGAACTAAGTGTTCCTCCCTTACAAGACATTAAGGTAAGACCCTTTGCACACACCATTTTATATATTATATGTACTTTTACTGATAGAACCAGCAGATTGATCGTTCTGGTAGCAACAGGAAGTTTAAAGAAGGCACAATGATGCCTCTAAAATTGTCAGGCAGAGTCGTTATCTTATTTTTAGGCTCAGTCTTTAGAGTAGTTCACAAAACACGATCATACTAAATCCCCGTTACTGCTTGTTCCACCATTAGCATTACTGACTGAGTCATTTGCGATAATTGTCCTTTTAGATTTGGTGAACACGAAAATGTACTTTGTAGCATTATGTTGAGTTAAAAGGAAAAGTGGCATCTTTTTTGCTTACCTATGCACATACACACAATAGACAGTTTTGAGTGCATTAACATTTTCCAAAATATTTAGTCCCGAGACTTGAGAAATGAACTCTTTAGGTGGAGTAGAGCCCTTCATATTTCAGTGGCAAACAGGCCACGCGTTGAACAGCATTGAATGGTTTGCGGACATCATGTCTTTGTTTCTTGATCTTGGACTAATCACATTAACCTACTATATAGTAGACGCTACTCAACACATTCCTTCACTTAATTAGCTTACAGGACATTCTCAGTTACTAGTACGGTTAAAGAAGAGGTATAGCTGTGTAGTTGAAATCTGGTTTTGCTAATTCATCGCATGTCATATTAGATATAAACCAGCGCTGTGACAAATTATGCAAAAGCTGTGACATATTCCTTTAAAAAAATCAGTAATAGTATTACGTGAAATAGACTTAGGATGGAACCCGGATTTTGTATGTGAATTTTTATGTTTTCATCGTTGTCAAACATGTGACTATACTTATAAAATATTTTCAGTTAAGCGGTATTGATAAAGGCAACGCCTTAAACATATACAGTGACAAGCAAAACTGATTTATTGATCGTTTTCCAGTGAGCAATATTTACTTTTTTTACCGTTTTGTGCTGGCTTCAAGTCACCGAGTAGGCTTCTGAGTCTCGACGAGACAATAGAATTCTGATGAAAATATCATACTTTAGTTACACTTTTAGTATTTTTTATAATATGCAGACAGTATACTATTTTGTGGAGTTCTTCCTGTGTCTCCTTCAGCACTAGTGATTAATATATTCTCTGTTAATTAGAATATTTAATTAAGTTCTTAGGAAGTAATTAGTTAGCAAAGGATCAAGATAGTACAGTTAGTTAGCTACCGTATCGACAGTTTCAATATGCCCCAAGAGTTGAGGCACTGCTAAGATCATTGACTAATATACTAATACTGGCTCAATCTTTAAAATAAATGCACTATGCATTTGCATTTATAGGCTCAGTCTAGTTCTTTTTCTCAAAATGTCAACTTCTGCTGGAGCTGGTGAAGTGAGAAACGTCAATAAGCCCAGTCCGATTACTGTAGATCCACTTGTACTGAAGAAGAAATTGGGCAAGATGCGTGACTTATCGAATGGACACTCTGTAGAAAATGGGTGCACCGATTTGGACTCACCACGTACACCAAGGACCGTTGCTACACCAGGTGAATAAAGATATTAATTATGCTTTAACAGGTTACCCCAAGGATCAATGAATGTAACCATTTATTTTTATTCTGCTACTTTTACTATTTAGCTTTGTTGTAATATCATTAATTGACATGAACCCAAATGCCAACTCCATTACAATATCTCAATACTTTACGTTTTAAAATTTAGGATGTGGTAACATAAACAAGGCTAGCTCGAAAGATAGTACATAGTAGTAGAAGTTATGTAAATGCGAGCTATAAAAAACCTAAACATCATTTATTCGCAAATTCTACATGTTTAAGTCTTTACATTTTCTTGCCACATTTTTTCTACAGTCTTCCAGTTTTTTTCTCGAAAGAAATAGTGGAACCTGTTATCTACTACCAATTTTTTTTATTGTGTCTGGTTCCACCGGCAATCTGTCCTAAAGAATTAATAATTGACCTTGCGTGTTGAGAGCAACTTGGCGTCAAGTTGATTACATCAGTTTTTTCACAACGTGTCAATGCGGGAATCTTTTGATCTTGTCATTAAGTAAATTATCTTACGCAAAATGAAGAGAATTGTACATTATAGTTGACCGCACCCTTTCTTGCTTAACAGTCAGTCAATGTTTGTAGGACCTTTTCATTTTAAAGAATTATGTTGAGGGAGAGAACATGTTTTATTTAGTGAATATCAAAATTCAAATCTGAAAGTCATGATTTCCTTTGTGTAATAAAAAACATGTTGACCTTCATATGGAACAGCTTCGTTATCGTATAAATTTGCAAAACTTTACAGGGCATGAGAATTGCAGCTTTCACCACGATTTGGAGCTAGATCATAAACCACCTACCCGTGAGGATTTGATTCCAAATATGGCATCTGCGTACCGCGAGTTGTTGGGCAGCCTTGGGGAAGATCCTAACAGACAAGGACTGTTGAAGACTCCAGAACGAGCAGCTAAAGCTATGCTCTTTTTCACAAAAGGATATGACCAGACTTTGGAAGGTGAGCTTTACTTGTAGTTGCGATATATGGATATTTGATATAAAGTCGGGTTATGTCTCATTATAATTCCTGCTTCACAATGCATTAACGGACTCCAATATATTATGTATTTAGCACCATTAACAAGGTGAAACTTTGAGCGTGAATGGCAACAAGTGCATAAAACCTATCTTTTCTACACCCTATTACACAAAGTGGCAGGTCTATAATGGTGCGAAAGAGTTCTTTTAAAATTTGGGTCACGAGGAAAGAGAGAAGCTTAAGATATTCATGGTCGAAGCATTACTGTATATAAATTGCATTGTTACTCGACATTCTCCAGAGCCCAGATTTCTAAGCAGCAGAGAAATGAAACTACAAAAAGAAAGCTACACTAGCATGCTATGTAACATGTTAGATATTACCCTTATGCTACACAGTGAATCACTTGCATTTGTTTTCGCACAAAATCTATACCAAAATTCACGAGCGCACATATTTCACTCAAAATCTCCTCCTGTTTATTTCAGAAACGCAATCCTCTATTGTTAGTTCGTAGGAAGATGTTCCATCATCAAAATAGAAAGCTCTAGACGAGGATTCAGTCGTAGGTAGAAAGCTTTTCTCGATACTGTTTGTACGTGAGAAGTGAAAAGTGCTTGTGGCATATCACATATCGTTTGTGCAACAGAAAACAGTTATAGAGCATAAAAAATACACTTTCACCCACGTAATATGAAGAAATGCAACTTAGATATTTCATAAGAACATGCTCATCTACCTATATCTAAAGGTGAAAAGTCTACAGGTTTTTTCTTCCTTTTATTGCATTCTTACATGAACAAGGACAAGGTATAAGCACTGGAGAAGGCTGCTCTTGCATTTTTGTAACACATTGGGAAAAAGTCATATTATGTACCGAAATTGCGTTTCAGTTTTAGATGTTCATATAGATATAGGATATTAGTACATTATTGTAGTACGACGATTTAATAGACTTATGCTTTACTTGTTGAAAGTGATAAGTCTTGTATAACAAAGAAAAAGACCAGAGAAAATCGTAGAAGGATGCAGTGGTTTTCCCTTTCTTTGCTCTCTTTTATATAGATAAAAAGCATTATGTATTTAAGTGATCTGTATAATTTAGAATGTTCGTAACAACTTTTCTGCATCAGCTTGAATTCGCAGAGTTGAGAGAAAGCGTATTGGAAAAGAAAGATTGTGTGGGTTGATGATCAAATAACAAGAAAGAGAACCGAAATTTCCGATCGAAAAGAAATTTTCTTCGTTTCTACTTGTTTCTTTTTCTCATAGTCGAAGTTCTATAATACGCTTCAAAATCTCTGATGCAAGCTATGTTTATGCTCTGAGTAAACTTTTTGCGAGAGATAAAGTTGAATTGTTAATCGCTATATCCTATCAGCTACATATATGTCCTATGTATGCTGTTGATCTATGTTATCGTCATTTGCTGCTATGAAATGCGCTCGATTGATTTGTACTCGTTTGATACATGCGCCTAGAGAAAATAATGGGGAAACTTCATTGCTTCCCAAACATGTACTTTGGTCAACTACTTTCAAAGCACCCTTTTACTGCTAGCATAATTGCGCACTAATTGGATATGTCTTTTCTGCTAAGTACCGATGACACTCGTCTTGTTCTTAGACATTTTCTCTGTAAGTTATCATGATTCAATTAGTGCTTAGAGTTTTTGAGTGTAGTGTAATGACCAGTAAATAAGTTTAGCTGGATGGTTAAATCGCAAATTACCAAAAAAATGCTTAGATATTATTCATTTTTGTAACAATTTCATGCACATATTCAAGTTTCAATGCTTCCATTCTCCATTGATAAATCTCAAAGTGATGAGTCAATGAAGAAAAATGCTGCTCTTTTTGCGTTGTCCTTGCATAGATATTTTTACTCAGGTTGACATATTTTGGCATTGTATATTATACAAGGCGTAATTTACCAATACATAAACATTTACATGACGAGCCTGCCATAAAGGTTGGTCTTGGTCACGGTCGAGGACGTGATTATCAAATCAAGTTCAATGCTAGATAAACTAGGTCCCTAAAATGCATTAATTAGATGTTCAGCTAATCTCGCTTATAAGTAGCAACATATATCTCTCACTAGTTTTTGCACAACACACTCTACGCTTCGAAAGTAGATCTTTTATTGCATATGTGCACATTTAAATGTTTTTACTTGTACTGTTTCAATAAAACTCATGTATATACTCACTCATTTATAGAGCTTTATTGCTCCAGGGGATATCAATTTTTATATTTCTATTGTTTTATATTTAACAGAGGTGCTTAATGACGCCGTGTTTGATGAGGACACTGATGAGATGGTCGTGGTTAAGGACATCGAAATGTTCTCCATGTGTGAACATCACTTGGTTCCTTTCTTCGGCAAGGTATCAATTGGCTATTTGCCAAATAAGAAGGTGTTGGGACTTAGCAAACTGGCAAGAATTGTGGAAGTCTACAGTCGTCGTTTACAAGGTTGGTAACAAACAAAGCAAATTATCACTGCATCATTTCTGGTCACCGATCTTGGCTTTACCGATGCGTAGTAAATATTATGTGACTAATTGAACATGTAATTTAATTTTTGTCATAATAGTTCAAGAACGTTTAACAAAACAAATTGCTGAAGCTGTTTTGAAGGCTATTGAGCCGCGTGGTGTCGCCGTCGTTTGCGAGGGAGCGTAAGTTGCATAATTTAATGAAAAGAATAAAAAAACAAGTTTTAGCGATACCAAACCAATCACATAATTATCAAATTCGCAAAAAATACCTTTTTCTAATTCCTGATTATTCTATAAATTTGCAGACACATGTGTATGGTTATGCGAGGTGTGCAAAAAATTAACAGCAAGACCGTCACAAGTGCAATGCTTGGAGAATTTCGCGAGAATGCCAAAACTCGTGAGGAATTCTTAACATTCTGCACCAGCAACAAGTAAACGACACGACCTCATAAGCACGTGAAGTATAGAAGTATTTTTTTTGTTTGATTTATAATTATTTATTTTGTTTCATATTCTAAAGATTAAACACTGAATTTTGTTTAAAAATCTTTAGTTTAAGAAATGTCATGCTGCTACATAACGAATGGCTTATCTAACTCATGTTTTTTTGTGTTTCAACTTACAGAAGCAGAGGATTTTCTCACGTTTCACTCGATTGATCGATCTTTATGGACAGCAATGCTTGGAATGATTTTTTTCAGTTAAATGATATCAATTTTGTTACGAAAACAGGGTATTTTAGTTAATAAGCGAACTGCAATTTTTGTGTACCATACAGTCGTTAGATTATTTACTGTAGTTGGGGATTTTAATTTTATTTTATGTGACAAGGTGTAGTCACAAGGGACCAAATATTCTTTCTAAAGCTTAAATGGTGTCCATTTTGTATATTATGTCGAGGGAGTTACAAGCTAAATGTTCAATTTTTATCCTTAAATTTTCATTCATATTCCATCCTTCGCTGTTGCTATTTCTCTGTTGTTATTCAGAACTCTAGCTATTAACCAATTAATTTGAAACCACCTTTTTAAAAATTTGGGTTCGTATCCCCGCATATCATGGTTGTGTTTTGAATAAATTCAGCATTAATACAACTTGAGTAGGAGTATCATGATCATACTGCCAGTTTTTCTCTGGGACCAATGAAGACATTTACGATTTCTCGCCGGATTGAAGAAAGAATGATTGCTTATCTTTGGTTTGTTTTGATTGTTAAAAATATATTTCCGTGTTCATCTTTTACGTTCATTATATCTCACTGCCTTAGTTTTATGATGGAAATTTTTAATCTTGTTTGCAAATAAATAATTACAAAAATCAGTACTTCCTTAAAGTTAAAAAGTAAAATATTTATAAGACATGCTTGTATTTCTGAGCCTAACTACATACATGATGATTGGTGAATGACAGGGAGCAACTATGAAATCTTGGGACCAAATTTTTGCCTAAACATCGAATTCATGGTATATAGCTTCATATTATGTAAATGGGTAGACTTAATCGTAGAAAAATAATAAAAAATCAATTGTAAAGTAATAAAATTATATTTCGAAACTGGAATTGAAAGAGCTAATTGATAATCTTTCCATGTTGATCTGGTGGTGTACCTGTAATGGTGTACCTCTTTGTTGCGTAAAAGTTCCGATTGTATCTAAAAGTAGTTGTCGAAAATACATAGCCTAAGCCTAAAGCTAAACTGGTACTCGAGAATTGAATATTGTGACGTGACAAAGACGGATATATATATATTGCGATGATGATTTATGAATGAAGCATAATTGTGCAACATAAGATAAGGAAGTTAAAAACAGTGCATGTTTACTTTTGGGGGTTTTATGGAATGGTTATCTGGTAGTCTTCAATAGAACGTAGTAATAATTGTAGTTTCGATAATGACCATTATATGTTTTGTAAACTCCGAATTTCATCTAGAACAAAATAAAATTAAACCTATCTTTCAGCAGCAACCAAAAAGAGTTCACTTCAGTCTTGTCTGATTTCTAAAATTGCACCAGTAACATAGAAAATACAAAAAAATACCTGTGCGTGTGCATAAACATTTTAGCAAATCATATTCTAAGCGGTCAACGGGGAATGTTTGTAAATAATTCATTTGCATGCGTCTCATCTAACCGCCCGTTGTTGATCAATACCAATGTCTCTGCATAATTGATTTAATATTGCAATAATTCAATTCTCGGTCAAAATCATGCAGTTAAAAAGGCAAAATCAGAAAGACAGTCAAGCCTACGTATTGTTTTGAACCCAAATAAAATTAATCATTAACATGCTTGCATATCCGAATTCATGGATTTCATTAGCACTCTTCCTTCAGTCTTTTGAATTTACTAAAGGTTTTGATTCTACAACATACCATGTTTGCTAGACATGACAATCCAACGAAAGAGGGGACGACGATGCCTTTCTTTGTCCTATGGAAAGGAACGGTGCCACTTGCGTTACATCAAGATTCAGGATAATGTTGTTCTTTGCTGGACAATTCATGCTAAAGCAAACGAAGCCTCAAGCCGAAACTCTGGCTGCTCTTTCCACCACGACCCACACGCCACATAATGCACTACTCACCTCCATTGATGTGCAGAGAAAATCCTTAACTCCAGCAGCCACAAACGTCAGTTGTGTGTGTGAGTTCCTCCATGTAGGATGTTGCTAGTGTTATAGCTCGTTCTTGTTCATCTCCCATTTTCTTCCTGTCATTTAATCCCTGTTTCTAGACCTATATTATTTTCCCCTTTCCGTTCTCCTCCAGCAGACTACTAGGAAAATATTCAGAACCATACCTAATATAAAGCATTTAGAATACATATGTACATGTAGCTTTAAATACACAAGTCCTTGTGTGCCTGTCATTATTATTGTATGTTAAGGTAAAAGTTAGAACAGTTAGTGCCTATTTGCATTAAGAAAGTTGTATCGTATATAAGTGTGAATGAAAACGATGATCATGTCTGACTATCTGTCTTAAGGGTGTGTTCGTACTTTTCTATTATTGCAACTAAGATAACATGAATGTGTGAATCAAGCGTCGGGATAGTTGTTGAAATCTTAAATTTTAGAATGCAAGTGCTTATGTTTAAAATCTTGAGTGTAAGGAAAAACTAGGATTAGAAACATATTTGCATTTAATGATAAGCTACCAAATTTTATAAAAACTGTGAACTTCCGTCTAACTGCCATTAACAGAAGGGAGATATAATTTACAGTAAAACTTTACCCGAACTAGAGAGCTCAAGGTGCAGCTATTTTGTTCATTTGGGTAAATAAAAGTATGAATTTAGTAGACATTTTGCTAATACAACTGTCAAACTGACTCCATTTCGTTCACTTCAGTTTCAAAGTTTATGAAATTTATGCAAAACATGAATATGATGTGCATGTAATTTTGTAAAGTTTACCATTTAAAACAACGAGAAGCTATCTTAGAGAATTAGGCATGCAAAGAACATTTACCTATAGCGTTTTTGACATTGAATGGTGGTAAAAGAATTATCTACAGAATAAACTTCCAGCTTATCAGCATGAAACTTTCAACCAGTTGACGTGTGTTTGGGCAACAGTAAATTTATCGTGTATGTTACTAGACATAAATGATTTGCACTGACGTGCCGTGTGTGTTGTTGATTATGAATGTAATGCGTGCAAGTATGAGAAATTGAAACTGTGTATGAGTAAGCCAACCAAACTCTGTTTGTTTTTACGTTGATGTTGATAAACATGACGCTGTGAACTTTCTGTGAGTCAAGCAAAACCGGAAAATGACGAAGCCACGTGGAGCATCACGCTTTCTTCTTCTTGTTTTATGCATAAGCATAGGTGAGTTTTATATCCTTTTCACGATCCATGCACGAAACACATTTACTTACTCTCCAGTATATAGAGTTTTGCTGCCTATTTCAAATTGCAATTGTTTATTTTGCCGCTAGTTTATACTGATTTGACCAGCATTAAAATAATTGCTAATTTAGTAACTAGAGACCAGGGATCATGTTGTGTAGTAGCTGCGTTTTGTTTGATAGATGGCAAATGCATAAGAGTACCGAAATGCTTGTAAATTTCAAATCAACTGACGCAGCTGCATTTTTCTGATATAGCACTGCAGACAGTGATGATAATGCCCATCAACGCAATTAAGAGCTTATTTATAGTATGTACTTCGACTTGTCTGGAAATATTTAAAGGAAACGTATTTTTCCTATCTCAGTTGAGCATGGTTCTCTATTTCCCCCTCTCTTCTTAATAGCAGATATCCTGCGATATGAGCATCAAAGTGCTTCCGACCGAAAAGTATTCTTGATTGCATTCTCAGATGCAGGTCATAAATATAGACCTCTTTGCTTATTGCCTCCCGGACTCCCGGTAGTAGTCAGCAGTCACCCGTAAATATCTAGAGTGTATATCTGCCTGTTTTCCTCCTCACACTTTAGCAGCTGTTAACTTGTTTTCTCCTATAAAGAGGATAACTGCATCATCATTCACTCAGTGCACTAGAAAGTTTTAACTAGCTTGAGGTATAATATGGTATATCCCTACATATATTCCTAAGCATAGAAAAACTTACCTAACCTAAATGCATTGTGTCTTTTGTAAGATTTGGGCCGTATAGTGTAACTCCAAAAGTTTCATTGTTCGCATCATCCTTTACCCCATTCCACTTTCCTCTGCCCTCTGCCAACTAACTCAGCAGAAAACTATATCCATGTTTTTTTCTCATAAGCATTTCCATCCTTATGAAATTTGCTTCGACACACCACACAGCATAATACTTAGAGGTATTGATGCATTATAATACATGAATGCATAATGTGCAAGAAAGTGCTAGTAACGAAACAGGAGGCATCGATTTCACTAGAAACGACTTTCATTTTTACCCTTCATTGAAAATACAGTCATGATATTTTAGAACGTCTCACTTCGTATCATTTATAACTTTCACCTCACCGACCTGTCCATGATTTTTTGTAAAGGTAAAGGTATACCTAGTTGTACACATTTGAAGAAAAACGTTCATTCCAATTTTTCTTCATGCGTACTTTAGCTGAACCATTGATGTTCTTGGAACTAAATCTCTGAATGAACAATATACAGGACACTTGCAACCTTGATTTCTCCTCTGCAAATAAAGTGTGATATTCGTTGTTTGTTGAAAAGACTCAATAAGAAAGGATTTGAATTGCCTGCGCCTTCCACATTTCATGCTTGAGAAGAAAACACGTGTCGGTCATTCCAAATAATGAAATCACTTTTATACATTGTATTAAGTGAAATTAATAATTGGTATTAACTTGTATGACTTTTTTAATGTTCAATGTTGAAATATGATATATTTTTTGTTTTCGTCATACGCAACTTTGTATGGCTTGACATAATAAGGTATAACCTTTGACGTTTCCGTTCTATCTTCTCTTTTTAACAAAGAAAGAGCTAGACCATGTAGGAAAACTTGATAAACGTGTGGTGTAATATCATATCAACTTGAAAAAAGTACCAGACACAGTGGCTGATAGCCTGCTTATCTGCTTCATGGATCAGTATACCATTAAGAAACAGGGGCTTGAAGAAGTGAAAGTAAAATATATCCAAGCAAAGTAATATGGTTTACAATAACTTAAGCACTATAGCGTAATATCTAACAAAATGTACGGCGAAGTATACATTTTTCTATCCTGTTTTCGTCCCGGTTTATCAGGAATCCGGAACGAACGAAAAGTAGTAAAGATGGGTATAACAATCATGCGAGGAAAGGGAGAAAAAAAGAAAGACCACAATGCAATCCATGCTACTACGTAATAACTGCATATTATGTATCACACACATAGCGTGATATACCATGCAATGCAAGTAATATAATAGGGGAAAAAGAACAGCAGCAGATTTTTATTCCGTTCCGTTTGATGCGTCCATCCATTCAATTCTCCTTCCTACTTTTCCGTTTCCCTTCTCCCTTGCAAACCATTTAAAAACTGAAGAACTCTTGCCGTGAATACACGTTTGTATATCTATTATCTTCTTTTGTAAAGAAAACTACTGACTTTGCTTGTTGTGTTACATGAGCTACCTCTACCAGCACTAACATTGTCAAATGCCAGTTTATACATATATTTCCTACTAAAATGTCTATCTTGCCGGATGGATGTTGAGTTGTCTTATTATTTTCCTGGTAGCATGTTGTCGTTTGTTGCGATATTATTATGCAACAATACAATGTGGTTTTTATTCGGTTTCTTCACTATTTAAATGTTAAATTAAATGAGATTCTTTCCGTTTCTTTTACCGCTTTCACAGCAAAAGTTTCGTTCCTCGGAGGCTGTATGCAAATTGTCATTTCAAGGATTCCTTCTCAACTTTTTTTTTTAACTTTCATGAAGATAGGCATACGATAATGGTGATGGTGGTTTTAAAGTGCATTGTATTGAAAAGTAAGCGAATGACAAGAACAACCCTTTTTTGGTGTATGACAACACATTCCGTTTAAAGCTGTTGTTTAGTATGTGCGTGCGTGGGACATTACACAATAGAAAGGCAAACAAAAATATATTTACACAAAACAAACATTTGCATGGAAGATGTTTAGATGGATGCATTTTGTTTTCATCCATAAGGAAGAGCACCATGTTTCTACGATTGTAGGTATTTATGCAGGCATGAGAGAAAATTTTGTATTATAATGGCAAACGAAATGGTAATACCTTTAATGCTGCTGAAAAAGTCATTTACACTTTTGAGCTCTGGCTGCATGATGAAAGTGTACATATATATCCATGATGCAAGCAGAGGTTTTGGTTCTCATCCTCCTTTATTTCATCTCATAAAATCTCAAAAATACTTCTCCCAGAGAAAATGAGAAGTCTGTTGATGTTGATGAGAAGTGTAAAAGGGAAAATAAGGTTGGGAGCATTTTAAACTGAGGAAAGTGTGGATAGCTGTTAGTTGGGTGCCTGTCTGATATGATAAGAAAGTACTGAGCACTGCCTCTAATATGTGGGTTCATGATAGAAAGTGGGGACGATAGAGCACAGGATATGATGGTGCGGGTTACGTACAATGGTGAAATAACTTTTCTATCGTTCAGTCCCAGTCCCAAGCAAATATGAGTAGATATTTAACTCGCAGCTATAAGGTATACCCTGTTTTATAATCATGCATACACTCCTGGTACGAAATTTGGAGTGAGTAAAATGTTAAGAAAAGTAAAAGTACATGTGGCATGCATCCACTATTCACAGGCATAACAATATGGTTAAGTAGCTAGCTCTTTGGACTGGAAATTAATCCATTCGTTTTTATGACTATTTTGTATGAGTCATTCATGCTGTAAAATGAAGGGGAGCAAGGAGAGAACTAGGAGCGTAGTAATAATGGGGAAAACACTTGATAGGCAAGCAGATCTCGACGCTAACGTTCTGTATGTTTTGTCTGTCGAAAACTATGGAGGAACTGAACTGCATAATATGGTAAATATATCAGCACTAGAAATAAGTCTCCATAAGAAGAGATATTCTCTGTAAAGTCCTTTAGCACTCTGTGGACAATGCTCGGCAAAGTAAAGAGGGAGAAGAGGAGAGGACACAGAGAGGGTAGAGGCTAGGTAATGGTCTCATTGTCAAGTGCAGTGAAGTTCACTGTTACAAAATCCTTTTATTCACTCAACGTATTTATTCAAACAGCATGATACAGGCAGGCAGGCGGTCATAAATATTTTGGTGCAAACGCAGAGATATGTTTGAGTGTTTTAACGTTTTACTTTGACTGTAGTCTGTAGGAATACGTGAATTTAAAAAAAGTATTATGTTTTAATTAAATATATACTAAAACATACGGGATGTAATTCAAATTCAAAGTTATATAAGCTGAATAAATTAGAATTAGAGGCTGGAGAATTTGTTTGCAAAATAATAAGTAACAGCTCACTGGAAAGACAAATATTGTACAATTCTCCCGTTCTTAATTTGCCGTCTTCAGCATAAGTATCTTGTTCATAATTAAGAATCCCACTCACTGTCACAACGTGAGGTTTTAATTTTCATGTTCAAAACGCGCGTCATGCTTTCATGAATCAATGTGTAGGTGTATCATAATAACCTTTAGAAAATGTTAAGCTCATGATACAACCTTTCATTTAAGAATTTCACAACCATCCACCCTCCTTCATTCTTCAGAGCTCTTTGAGCTTTGCAAACAAAAGGATGTTTTACATGTTGTTAATATTTGCATAAACTTTCTTGGCCAACTTTTAATGCTACTTATGATTAGTTTTCGGAGGAGAACTTTTATGCTGGCCTACATTCGTATTTTGAAAATGTCTTGAGTTAAATGTTTCACATTATACAAGTATATTATGGAAACCTGATTTCCTTTCAAGTACCCACCTCAACAACAGCGGCCATTTTCTCTGTTCATTTATATCAAAGGACATTTCGATCTTCTCTATGAAAGGAGATGGCATGCTTTTCCAATAATATGTGTGCAGTCCCCTTTTCCCACGATGATTTTGTGACTTCTTTGTTTCATTATCACCATTTTCCTTTTTATTCTTAGGTGTTGCCATTGGCTTGTCCCAGGGTGCGGATGACTTTTACTTCATAAAACCTGGCGGTGGGAACGACTTTTGGAGTAGTAGCTTGATCAGCACCAGTAATAATGGGGGAACCTCTGACATAGTCAGCATAAATGACGGAGGCTTCAAGAAGACCGTTCTTGATGGTGAAAAGCGTGTAACCCTAGAATGCGCCGTTTCAGACACCAGGAATATCCAGTATTATTGGACGCTCAATGGAAAGCGAGTAGACAACACTACACGACGACATCAAATTGGACCAAATCTATACTTTGCCCGAATTATATGTGAACAAGACTCTGGAGAGTTTGCCTGTATTGCTGTCAATTCAAGCTCAGGTTTCTCACTAACGAGCCCCAGGATCTCGTTCAGCATTGTCTGTAAGTTGACTTGAGCTTATTTTCTTCGTCGTCTTTAAAACCAGAGTTGATGTGCATCTAAATCTAAAGAGCTTCTTTTTAGTTGGAAATCATAGATAGTACTGAGTACTGAGTGAGTACTTCATAGCCCACTTGATATTAAAATGCTTACCCTGCAATTATGAGTCTTGAAGATGAAATTCATTGGCAATATAGTTTGAATAAAAGATGCTGCATGCGTGAACCAACCGGCAAACTTTTTGTCGTGTTTAGAAAATATGAATAAAGTTAACTTACCTATACACGAATACGTTGTTAATGTATTTCATTGTCTATTTTCTGTTCAATTTGTTCTCGGCAATCATTCGTGACATGTTCCATGTCTTCATGTCAGAAATATTGTCAAAAGAAAGTTGCCAGCCAAATCAATAACTGCGGCTCTAGGTTGTAGAAATTAGATTCACGCTGAATAATGTAGAAATTGTATTATTTCTAATTGGGCCCAATAGTGTTTTCTGTTATTTATGGAATTACAAGTTCCTTTCCAAGATTTAAAAAGCAATAACTGTTTCATGTTTTAGGCTGTCAAATATACCCTGTTTTAAATTTATTTAACGGCCCAACTTATTTGGAAATTGTAGAAAATAGTATTTATTGCGAGAAATCCAACATATTAGATCATGCAAGCAATTATAGCAAACAAAGTGAAAAGTGCAGATTGCATGCCAATCGTAAAGAATCATAAAAATTGATTTCTCACTGCAATTTGTTGATTAAATAACGGGGCCATTTGCATACCAGACTTATTATGATTCATGAGTATGCACAATAGTTTCTTGGCTCAAGATCAAGCATAAAGATATTTTCACCTTAATTAAATAAAGTAACAATTTACGTCTTCGAAAAGTATGAATGCAAAGCTTATACACAACGAGAAATTGGAACAAATCAGCCTTTCAAACAAGCCAAGAATATGAATAACAATGAATGCCGTACATTGAACTCACTGTTCACTCGTGTTGGTTCCAAATTTTGTTGTACTTCGTCTTGATGACAATTACGATGCAACTATGTGTATCTTAATAAGATTACTTTTCTTAATATGCTGTATTGCTGTTTGAACGCCTCCAAAATATGTAGTAATGTCATTCTTTATCAAAACAGTACAGCAAGAACAAGCTGCCTAATTTTAAGCAGATGAATTTCCCATTTCATTCATTCATGCATCTTTTTTACCAATGGGCTTTTCTTAGGCCTGTTAGGTTTCATTGGAGAATGTTGACACAAACTATCATGAATGGAAGATAAGAATTCGTCATTTCATTGGTCGCAAATAAATTTATATATCAACAGAACGAAGCCGAACGACACTAAAGGCTTTAAGAAAACTAATTAATTAAAAGAAGTTGTTCTCCCGCGTAGAACTTTTACCTTCTCAGTTTATCGCCTTCCAGTCAAGTTAAGACTTTGTAACTAATTTTTCCAATTAGAATCCTGATGCGTTTATTGTTACGATCGCATCAGGGAAAATTCATATTTTTGGGACATCCAAACAAGGGATTATTGAAGACTATTAGATAGAAATTAATCGGATAATATGCTGCACTTTCTTTTGAAAATGCTTCCTCGTAAAGTAAAGCCTGTTTTGGAAAAACAAACGAAATTTCATCTCATACGTTGTGTACCGTTGATGCACCTCAGTCTTCTTCATCGTTTCAAAATTACTGTATTCCGGCTTGCGAGGTAGTACACCAGCATCAACAAAATTACCGAGTTTATTCACAACATAGCACAAATGATATGTAGGTACAAATATGATTGTAATAGTACATCACACTCTGAAAACTTATATTATTCATCCAGAAAATTCCATTGAAAAATCAAATGGCATGGAATATAAAACGTACTTTTTTTGATTCACTTAAAGTTTAAGCTGTTGACCGATATAGGTAATTGCTTTAATACTAAATGTTATTTTGAAATTCATTCACCTGTTTAAAAGTTGAAAAAAATTCATATCTGCAACAATGCCAGGAAATGTTGGCTGCCGCACTTGCCGCAGACGTATCGTCAGCAAGATTTTGCATGAATTGCGACTTGATCACTAACATGAACCAGATCATTTTATATGTGCGACCATCCAATTTTCATTCATAGCTTCATCCGTTCTCTCTTCTTTCCCTCTGGAGCTTCCTATGGCTTTCATGTTAACTCGTTCCTTAAAGCAATCAATTTATGGCACACTAAACTACACAAACCGATTAAGATAATAATGCTTGTCAAACACACTTAAAGAAAGATACATTACAAATATAGATACATACCTAATGAAATGCTTTTCATGCACTAAGAAAGAGAGAAAGAGAATACATTCGTTGTGGCATACGAGTAGGTAATTCAATACTTTAGTCTGGCTCGATTGGATTATCACAGTGTTATGGTAAATGCCTGTAGCTTTTCATTGTTCTTGTTTACTCTCTCAGCGTAGTTCTCTTTATGCCATGTTCATATTATGTCTTGTCCCCTTCTTTCCTACAGCACCACTCTAAGTGTTTTACAAGAATAGCTATTTACGTGTTTGTTACATCCACAAAGCTGAAAATCTCATTGTTTTGTAAATTTATGGGTCGTGTTGGGGAGTGGAAGTGGTTGTAAATCGTAAGAAATGGGCCATCCACTTACATAATACATCTTTCTAGCTGGTGCTTCTGGAAAATACACACACACAGCGTCTTTAACTAAAGAGGTGGTGGTGGTGACTGGAAAGCTGAATTGAACTCGTCTTGAGTCTGCACCAGCCTCCGTTTTAAAACAAAAGCAGCTTCTATTACAGGAGTACCAGACACAAGTAGAAGAGACGAGTGTGTAGTCAAGTCCCTATAAATTTTTAAACTCTGACGAAGAGAAAAGCATTCTGACTGGAAAACAGATTCCCATAAAATGCCGAACCCATAACAAGTCAATTGAAAGAAAAACAAGTGTTGTAGTAGTCTTATGCGGACGTGGACATGTGTAATGACTCCCGTAATACTGGAAAATGCATGTACGTTACTTCAAAGCATTCTTATGTTTGCTTTTGAGAGCTAAAAACCAAAGATATTTATGAGGAGAATGGAAGTGGCTTACAGCAATTCCTTGTATAAACATTGTTTACTGTTCAAATTTAAATAATATGCAATGGTAAAGCTCAAAGAGTTTGACTTGGTCTTTGTTTGCGTTACCATTGCTCGTCTGTAGAAAAGAGTTTTGCTCCTGTTAAAATACACTCCGAGCAGGTAATCACAGCATTCTTTACTCTACTGGTATTACGCTAGTTAAACAAACAATTTACAATTCCAATGGCATGCAATATGCAATGCATAAATATTATATTCCATTATCAGTACCAGATTTTTAAAAATTATAAACTTCCAAATGGGAATTTACATTGAAGATTCTTGTATTTGTTTTTGTATTTATAAAGAATCTAAAGTTTTGGAACATGGATCAAGCAGCAAAAACAACAGCTTCGAAACTTTTTACTTTGCTCGTGTTATGTTGATTGTTCACACTCTGCAATTGCATTTGTATATGTGCATAGCGTAAATGGGATTTCGTTCATTAGCACCATGCAATAGTTAATGCTAACAATAGAAATGAGGATTCTCGATCTTACATCTTATTTCAATTACAAGATATTTTAACGCAGATCATTAGGACACAAAAATATGAGTACAATGAGAGCTTGGCTGTGGAAAACTTGGTATCATCATTTGCTTTTGATCTTTACAGTTGCATCTAAAAATGATGAGCACAGAAGCAGGAGCCACACTTAATATGATGACGCTGACAAAATGACTACAGACTCGCTTTGACTTCTTACAAGATGAGCAATTTATTTTTGTTGTCGAGTGTGTACCGCATGTAGGATTTTGTTTCTTATACGTAGGTTTCTTCTTCCTTTCTTGAGCGTAGTCTTCTCCAGGATGCTCACAGAACAAAGTCATTTCATCAAAAATGTTTCCCTTTTGCTGTACAAACAGGCAAGGCAAAATTCACTGCTTTTTCTGAACAAAAACCGGTGTAGTGGTACAGTGGTTATTTTTGCTGTTGCATATAAAAGTTGAGAAAGAGGAAGGGAGGGTACCATTATACCACAGCACAGATGTACTTCTCCTCTCACTCAACTTAAAAAGGAGAGAAAGAGATGCAAAAAAAGATAGGAAGAAAGGAAATAAACGTCTTTAGTAGTTAGGCACCATAATTGGAACTCCAGAGAAAAGAAAAGGAAGGCAGGCTCGCCGAAGCGTAGATGAGATGAGTGCACATTTTGGTCCGTTTGGGATAATGTGACAGTGACAGTATCAGAAAAATAATAAGATCTTGCCATTACATTGTCGTCATAATTTCATCTACAACAAACCTTCAGTACCAGTTCTTCAACAAGCTAAAGGAAAAATCTGTCGATGTTGGTTCTACATAACGATGTATATTTTGTGTGGATATCTACATCTAATGTACCAGCAATATGAACATTTCTCAAGTATGACCTAGCATAAGTCAAGAGTCAATGAGATGAAATGGTAAGTCATAACATTACGCTATTTGTCTGAGTATGTATGTATACTTACCCGATCAAAACTACAGAATATGTATAAAGGAATGCACAATGCACACACAAAAAAAATATGCCTCAAGACGTTGTCTCGGTTTGGAGGTAAGAAACCTCCAAACCACGGGCCATGGGCACATGCATAATGAGTCGTTAATGAAATTGAATTTTAAAGAAGTCTATAACCAAACTTACAATTAGATTCATCAAGTTAGAGAAAGAGATTTGTAGGACTTCTTTATACAAAAGATTTCGAGGAGATTGGAAATTCGAACATAGTTCGCCACAACCAAATGGCAGTGCTCACTTTACAAAGTTTGTAATTAATGATAATGAAGAGATAATAAAATTCACTGTTTCTGATTTAATGCAGACAGAAATGAGACATTTCATACAATGCAAAAATATTTTGATTTGGAGGCATGCAACAGCATACTTATCCCGAATATATAACTTTAACATGTCACAGGTTACAGAAGGTGTAGTACGAAATAATGGGAGAATGGGACTGACAAAATACAATGAACTTGACATGCACTTCAAACTTTCTAGAATTTCTCTTCATAAGACCCATTTGACAGTATAGCAAAATAGGATAACAAGTGGATTTCTTCTTACGAGCATCATATTATAATTGATTCTCGTGAAATGACTGTATAAGGGACATATAAAAACTACGAATTAAAGATTGTATCAATATGAATCAAATACGTATGCTGAAATTTTCAAAAGTATACACTCTAAATTTGTAGCAATATAAGAATTCTTACTACTCTAGATGATATTATGATGATAGGAGTTTTCTATTTTACTTTCTTGACTTGTTAAAAGTAAACGTGAAGTGGTTTCCAAGTGTGGACCTTTCTTCCCACTCCGTACAATATAGAGTGTCACATCAACTATCTCTGCTTCGTGATGACAAGAAACTTGCCATATCCCAATTTCTTCTTTTTCCCTTCTGGAGTCCTTAATGAGTCTCAGACAAAGTTTTGAAGGCTTGTTGGTTCCTCTTACACTTGAATAATATTGATTTTCCCGATTTCCCGATCAATTACTTTAGTCAGTATTATTCCCTTCTTGCAGACAGCTCTAAGTGTTCATATTGGCAAAGTCAGGTTCTAAATGTCTAATAAATTCTAGAGGATTTTTATGATGCATGAATCCACGATAAATGTGAATCAAATTACTTTGAATTAGGTAATTCTTTTTATGTGCAAGTGCATCAAAATTGTAATAAACAACTCTTGCAAGCAATAATGTATTCTTGTGTTTTAATATGCATGTATGCTGTTACTATCAATCTTCTATGATCTCCTGCTGCTGGTTGCTTGTCAATGATTAATATATACGATTATTCCCGTCTTATCCAGATACATTTAATTATAGACTTAGTCAATCTTTAAAATAAATATTTGATAATCTCAAAATCACAACTCAAGCTGTTCCTTCGTCTCTCCTGCTGCTTGTATTACCCTCTATTTGCATATGGTAAAGCAAATAGCTATTAACGTTTAATGGATTCTTCAGGCTTGTCTTCAACCCTGCTTCTCTCTTGCTTGCATGATGGCAAGAGAAGGGAAAATTATAGGTTCAGTGTAATGTGGGATGATATTCTAGGTTGGGTTTATGTTCTCAAGTTTCCATCATCATCATCATGTTTAAGAAAAACAATGAGAATGTAATGTTTACTTACATTTTTGATTTACCTGGTGCAGCTCGTTTTTTGTAAATGATATGGTACGCGTTTAGGGCAACTGCATTGGGAATGGATACCTTGGTCTTTTCACAACACCAGGCACACCAAAAATTAACCAGCAAGAGTCTCCAGTTCATCCCCTTTTTCATTCGAACTAAACATACATGTGTACTACTTATAAATTCAATTTACTATCAATCTGCCTTCAGACATCATTATATTTAGTAGATAATTTTTAACGTTTATTACGATGGTTTGATGGCCTATCATCACTACCTTTTCATCAAAGCATATTTATGAATGACGGATCAGGGTGGCTTATTAAACAGAACAAGAAGCATTAAATGACTACTTTTGCAGTCTGTCTCTCTGCATTATTTTCTCCTTTATTCATTAGGTTTGAATTTACGTATTTTGTTTGGAAACTCGATAACACTTAATATGATCAATGCTTTTCATAGCTTCTAGTGTTATCAAGACAGTCAAAATGCTCATATCTTGAGATTCCTCCTAAATTTTGAACCTATGTTAAACTTTGAAGAGTTTCATTGTTAGGTTATTTACGCATCATTTGGTCTTTCATTCATGTTAATCTTTGCGCTACTTTTTTACTTTTGCTTTAAATAAACAACTACAAGACGACGGATGGCATGTGTTATTATCCAGCTAAAATGGAAAAACATAATAAGCTAAGCACACGCATTATTTATTCTTGACATGTACTTTTCGATGAGTTTTCATTTAAATAATTTTCAGAGTATTATTACCATCGTCCTAAAGACGTCTTCCTAAATCTCAATCCATAGTAGGCTTAACCCCATGATTTTACTTCTCCACATTTACTTCATACAATTTTTTAAAAGAAAGTATTGAAAAGTTACTATTAGATTACAACTTACTTTTGAAAATACAGTAAAATCGTCGTTGGTCATCGCATACAACCTTTATGACAATGCTGATTGTTATACACTTGAATTCTCTTTTTTTAATATTTAGCGTGGGTAATTGTTGAAGAAAAAATTACGAGGTGAAAATTGCATACCACTATGGTAGTGAACATGTGGAAACTGAAAGGCATACTTTACAAAAATTATTGACTCGGATTCTACTAATTTTTACTTATACAACCAAAACAGTATAGCCAATTTTCCGATTCTGCTGGTACTATGAAGAAATTCTGATTTTGATGAGAAAAAGCTTTCAAGGTACATAGTTCATTTTCATTTGAGTTTGTAATCTTTATCAGTACTTTGTTATGCTTCATTTAACAATAAAAGCGCAGGAAAACCGTACACAAACCTTGTAGTGTCTTACCCGTCCTCCACTCCTTCCCCACGAAAGATATTTTGT
>JAQIXX010001852.1:0-29286 GCA_034700605.1 Willowsia nigromaculata | reverse complement strand
TTAATCAAATTGTAATGAAAACAAAACAGTTACATTTCAATATTAACATGCATCATTAGAATTATTAAGTATACTATAGTTTTGTGTGAATATTGCCGAGTTTTACATGCAAAATTTTTTTAATTGCATAAGAAAATTACTTATAATATATGAAATACACTTTATGATCCATTCCTATTGTCAACAATAAATTTAAAATAGACATGTCAAATAAAATCGCGTTATAAGTAAAAACATTAGTGCAAATTCAATACAAATTTTTTCTATTGAAATTGCACAGATTCATAACATTGCATTTTGTTATTATTCAATAACCGGTCTATTTGAGAAAATATAGCATGCAAGAAACTCTGCACCTAAATGCAAAATCTTATGTAATATTTAGCATACAGTATGTCAATCACACAAATGCCGTCATCACAAAACTTTCTACAGTTCCTATCTTAAAGCAGTTTAGCTTTATCATACGAACGACCATAGAAAATTATAATTCATATATAATAGTAGTAGGCATTGGGCATTACGATTTAAAATGGGACTGAGCACTACAGTTTTACTAACTGTAAGGATTGAAATTTCTTAGACGGATTTTTAAGGGGATTAGGTACGTTTTTAGAAAGAAAATGAAGTTGTTTTGTTTCGTGAAAGTTTAGAACCTCGACCTTGATCAATGTTTGCATGGACATTTATGCGTTCAGGGCATAATCGGAGTTGCTGTTTATTCGTGTATTCTAAATTTTCCCAAGGTAGTACGTTCAATATTTGGTTACATGGGTAATATTGTATTCCGAACTGTTGGCTACACCATTAATATAATTCAGTATATAAATAGACTCAAATTGCTTGTATCACATTATTATCCAACCTGATAGTATACACAATTATGATTGTTTACAATCTAATACTTATAATGTGACTTCAGTGCTGACGCTTAGTGATTTATCGTTCGGTTCACATGTAGGAAATATAGAGACTCGTTCCTCGATTGGAATTTCGTTCCTCGTACAACGTTCAACATTTCCATTCTCTCTATAAAAATCTCTCCTGGCATTTGCACGATTCCAAGCACGACGAATGGCACCTTTCACGTCATTGTCAAAAAAGCAGCAAACAAAAGCAACGAAAATTCCCTGCAAAACGAAAGTAATACTTTATGATAAAATGCAATATCCCTTGGCTATTTACGTTTCGTAAGAGAACAGCAATCTTATACCTGTGTTGATCCAAAAAATGTGTTTAGCGTAACAAACAATTCGTGATACATTCCACCTGGGTTACGCATTAAAAGTAAATTGTTGATTCCAAGAACAGGAAAGAGAACTGCAGTTGCTTTCGCTGCCGCCCTAAGAAGTAAAAAGAACGTCACAAATGCCTATGCAAGAATTTTTAATAACCAGAAATATTTCAATCTTTCCTTACTTTATTTGCGATACATCAGACTGCGAATTAGAACTTCTAATTTTTCTCAAAAGTATTCTCAAAACATTCAGAAGAAATACTCCATTTGTCTGCGAAAATAATATCCAAGTTGTGTAAAGAGTTCAAGGAATACTTTTACGAAATTGTAGCTTTTCTTACCACCACTTCACAAGCAATGGGACCCATCACAATCCATATTTCTTTCATTTCTGCATAGCCTTCCCAACATTCCCCTTGTTTTTTTGGAATCATGACGACAACATAAGCTATGATGACAATGACAGGTACACCTAAAACAATGAAATTTCACTTTTAGAAAATTATCCGGCTCAAAATTTGATTAGTACTGAGATAAAGTAGCTTGTCAACTTACCCCATCCGATAAAGCAGTAAATTGCAAAGTGATAGCGACTGTCTATGTTAATCATATTTGTCATTAGTGTCACGTTGAGATACAATCCTTGAACAAACATCCAGCCTACTGATGCAACTGTTGTGTATAAGTACAGCACTAAAATCGATATACAAAGGGCATCCTGTTTGTAAGAAAAGAGATAAAATCATTTCTTTGAAAAACTTATGTAATGACGGGCACTTCAAGATGATGATGTCTCTTCGCGAAAAAAACATGTTTTTCTACTTTGTTCTATTTTTTACCTCATCCCGATAGGTGTTTTCTCGGCCGAGAACAAATGGCTCGGCTATTATGAACATGAGAAGAAACCGGAAAACCAGTGACAGCATTAGATGGACATGAACTGATACCCGTGTGCACCAGAGACACCTGTAAAAATTTAAGAGGAAATGGTGAATACGAAGATAAAATCTTTTAAGCTAATATGTTCCTTGGAAATCGATGAAAGGAGAGTGGTGGACAAAATGGATTACTGAGAATTCTCTTCAACTTGACAAAATGTATTTCCTCTTATTCTATAGAAACATGAACCGATCATTGAAACTCAAAGCTGTTAATAGAGCGTATTATATAATTATACTCGGTTGATTTGTACTCAAGTACTGATAACAAGATAGAGAGGCCCCATTTGGAAAAGTTTGCTTTTAAAATATTATTTATTTTGGTCTACTAAATAATGTGTCAACACGAAGCATCTATGTAGAGATGATGTTTACCGCTCATTTTAGAAATGCAACTTTAGACTTTTCAAAAGCGTTGATAAAGCCATTTTATTAGGGAAACAGGAGTTCTAGATGGAAAAATTTAAGACACTAAACTTATGCATATTATTAACCATGTTCTAGACTTGGATTGCAGCAATTAAAATTTGCAAGGTTTATGCAAGATAGTCAAAACACTTTTAAGAAGTTGAGACCTTCTTAAAACTTTTATAGTATTTTGTCTTAAATCGTAAGATGATATATAGATGGTGTGAATGCTAACCCGTGTTTAAAACTTCAGAAGATGTCATAGAACACCAAAACTTTTGCAAATAGTTTGCTCAGATGCATGCAGGCATACGGGTTCATTGGACTTGGTACTTCAAAGCATTTAGAATAAATCTTCAATTGAGCTCATAATCTTAGTGACATAATTGAATAGTAAGTCGAGAAATTACTGGTGTGTCACGGTAGTATAAACTTGTATCGTTTGGTAAAAGTTTCTCTAGGAAGTGTTGAAAAACAAAGTAAAAAGTCAGTAAAATATAAGTGGCGAGTGGTTTTATTTGGGAAAGAGCAAAGCAAAGACACTTGACAAATAGCATTTTCTGAAAGTCTTTAATTTTACTTGTAACCCTCTCTGTTGCTGTAAGTGAAATTTCTCATTTCTCTTGTAATACTACATGTATTGTATTTCTCCACAAGCTAACAAGAGTGAACTGTCTACTTGTACACTAATTTGTGCTCTTTGTGCCATTCCATCTAAACCATACTATTGTGGTCAAACGGGAACCAGTTTCTATAGTAACTTTCCTTCGTATCTAACATTATTATGCACTTGTTCACAATAAAGTAGATTACATCTGTTTTCGCAATTACCCACAGAATACAATAGATTCTGTAGTATATGATAAGTGTGAATGACTGCCTATTTTATTAGTTATTGTTTGGAAGCACGACGGTTCCGCATTTACTAATTAACATGACGCTTACAAATCTGTTGAAAATCTCTACCGCTGTCATAACTTTACAGTAATTTGTGCTGATTCAAAAGGAAATGAACTGCGTACAGTAATGTTATCAATAAATTTTTCGTTATGTGAAAAAATGAATTTCAGAAAAGTTTTCATCAACTCCACGAAATAACAAGATGATTACTAGATCAAATTAGTTGCATCTGCAAGTCGCTGTATAACGCAAGGTAAGAAAGACTATATGTAATTACTCGCACTACAGGCCATCAATCAAATAGAATTGTATAAATGCATGCATTCCTGGTATTGGATTCCTGATTCTGCACGATATATTACCCATGTATCAGAATGGTATTTATTTCATGATAGGAATAAATCTATAAAATTTATGCTTTCTAAAACGTTACATGCTATACCAAACTGTGGAGCACGCGTCAATGAACTAAATGACATGTTCTTTACACACGAACCTTTTGAAGTCAGAACCAAAATTGTGTTAATGATGCAACTTTGAGTGATTTGCAGCTACCAGCGCAAATACTTCACACAAAAATAATAATATAAATTCCCGATAAGTTTATCCTACGAAAGTTTTTGCGAATTACAGATTTAATCTTAACGGAATATGTTAAGCAGAATGAGACTCGTGGAGCCTCTGGCATAATAATGCATGATACTACCCTAATAAATTTCCCAGAAGGAAATCACAAAGTTGAAAGGAGGGTTTCCAGTCGTTGTATTTAAGTCATGAGTGGAATACAGGTGAGGTGGTTATGTATTTGGTAATAAAAGTTTTCAGAATAAATAAATTAGGAAATTTCATAGCTTACCGGAAATGGTAAAAGATTGCCAAAGATGCTCCTAGACAAACGAGAGAAAATATGGATCCAAAGAAAAGCATATGCTGTACTAATGAGACCAAGACATCATCTTCACTCTATTCAAAAAATAATATACATATAATTTGGTTCACATGAGGAAATCCTAAATGCGTATTTGTATTGAACGTAGTTAGACTTACTTTATCTATAAAATATGCTTCGTATGCATCTGAGCATATACTATAATCCATTTTATTCTCAGGCTCCCACGTTCCATTCTTTGAACAGTTGCGTGTTACACTTCCTATAATCATTTGTTTGGTCAAGCGTAAAAATAAATCCCATGAGAGTATTACGTAACCTAAGAGTGTAACCTAAGAACTTAAAACCAAAGCACGTACCTTCAAGATGGATTGAATGCTCTGGAAATGTTTCTTGAAGAATCTCTGAACATAGTCTAGTTACCCCAGTTCCAGGTGTTGTGGGTGGCCAGCAGTATACGCCATCCCAGATTGGGTTACAAACTGACCCTTAAATTTTAATAGACTCGAATAATTTCATTATATCAAAAATGTGTACTAACTTAGGCTACGTTTCTAAAATGAAAATGTATAAATACAAAATAATGAGTTTCCGCTAACCTTCCAACATTTCAGAATGGTTATACTTTCTCCACATTTTCCACAGACACTTAACCTCCAGCTCGGAAACTGTCTTATCGATTTGATGTTTTTCTAATTTTCTTAGAAAATTGGCAGTCCAATTATGTTCCCATGAAGTTATGTTAATTAAGTCGGAAACAGATTCACTCATTTTGAAAGATAGGTGCGTTTTAATAATATATTTAAATTGTGATTTATATCTTTGAAAAGAACTTCTATTTGTAAGCCTCACAGTTACGAATATACTTTGATGTATTCTCCAGTTAAAGCAATAATAAGTAGAAACAAACTCTGGATACAAAGTGCATAAAAATTCTGCAACGCTTTTGGATAGGAATTTTGGGATCGTAGCAGATGCTTACAAATGTGTGTGCTCAGTGAAGAAGCCTGATAAAAACTGGTAGAATTTTTGGAACCCTTTCAAGCTTTTGTGGTAAAAACAGAAGTATCGCTCGCAAACAAAAAGTGAAAGCATCCTATAGCGTCGGCTACTGTGAGCAAAATGGTATTCGGTCACATAATATACCTTTGAATAGTGAATTTAACATGTAACGGGTAAAGCCTTTTTCAGCTTACCTTTCTTAGTTTAAAAAAGGCGAAATACCCTTCCTTTTTGAAAATGATATGTCATTTAAACTCAGAAATGTTCAATCCTTTCTTCTTGGTTCTATTCCGTAAATTGTGCTAATTATAACTTAAACTTTCGTCAAACAATTTGTGTACGTGTACTCTAGGATCCTAATGTTAATCTAAGCTCACATATTCGTAATATTTAGACTCAATACAGTTGTAAAACGTATTGGTTGTAGTTTCTACAAATATACTATTCCAATATGAGAGTTATTACTCATGTTGTTCGGATGATATCTGCCATACTTCCAGCAAATCGTGCATACCTGGAATATTTTTTCATTAACGTAATAAATAAAGTAGTGTGCGACTTCATGTAATCTAAATAGTTATTGTATATTTTGAGATTCATTATATAAAAAGCATAAGCATGCAATATCTCAATTCTACTATTGTGTTGTGGACAAGAATTCCAGACAGTATCTCAAATAAAACTGAAAACATTTAAACGACAATGACATGACTACACATAACTGAATATTATCCAACTCTTCCTACGCATTGTATAAATGTTTTAAAGGAGAAAAATATAATCCAAATGCGACGAATCAGACAATTCCGCATGTCCTAACATCAATGAAAGGACCTTTTATACTCCCGACTTATGAAGTATTTTTCATCTTTGTTCAATGTGACAACAATACCAGTATTAGGTTATTTTCGCAGAACGCATATTAGCCATTCAATGAATGAGAAAGGAATTATCTGATATCGAGCAATGCCTAAGTATTTTCATGGAAAGTTAGAATACAAAAAAATTTCAATCAAATATGGCTGCTCTTGGATGGATTGTAAGAGAAAGATGTTTTTTTGGTATTCTGAGGCGGAATTTTCTCAACTGACAAACGTGAGTAACAACGTGTACCCTTTATTTTTTCATTTTCAACTTGTGTGTTGTATCCAAATCGCGGGGGGGAAATACTTTTCTCATAATATCTGTTGATTTTGCATTAACTATAAATGCTTAAACAGCAGTTTTAATTCGGAAACTTTTGCATACCAACATGATCAAAGGTAGAATATGTGTTTTACGGTACATTACAGATCACCAACAAGCCCATAATACCATATGCCTAAGAATGTTGGTAAAAGTTTACTGCACTGTCAATTTTTGAAAACAAAGAAACCATCCGTCCAACTAACTTATTTGCTTTAAAAGTTTTATACCAATGCATGAACAAATGCTGACATGAAATGATTTCAATAAAAAAGTTTCTACCACAACTTCTAGCATAAGTGCCAACCGATACCAATTTGTTTAATGTCTGAATATGCCTGTCAGCAGGCTTCTTGTTTGTTAGGGATCACGACAGTGACATGCATGCAATAACAGCATTTGAAGCCACGTCTTAATATATATGCATTCAATTTTTATCATTCAAGGATTTATCATACAAGTTCAGACGTTACCCAACTACTAGGCTAAAAACAGTGGTATCGAGACAAAAAATTCACATTTCTCTTTAATGACATGTTGAGGTGTAATCCTTGAGGAGACATCCATCCAACAGTAAATACCGTAAAATATCATATAGACGCTGGGGCGTCTATTTACATCGACTATTTTTAGCCCGTAGACGCCAGGGCGTTGATTTTGGGGAGGCGACTAATTACTTTCCTGATTTTTTTGTTCCAAAGTTTGTAAACATATCTTCATCATAATGCATAGATAATATGATAAAATCCAAGTTTAGTAGGTAGATAAATATACACTTGCTGCTAGAGTGTCAGACATATCATATCGTATTGAAATTTTTATATCCATATCATATCATATCGAACCAAGGCAAATTCATATTCATATATAAAATGAAGATTCATATTCATATCATATCTTATCATATCATATATAGGATTTGATATGATATGAAAATTTCATAACTCATCAATTTTTAATTATTTTTTGATAATATCTATGATTTACGCTTCATGAGGCATTAATAATTCAAATCAATTGTTTTGTGTACTAAATGTTTTCAGTTGGAAACAGATTTTTTTATGTTTTCAATTTAATAACGATAGAAACTTGAATTATTGGAACTCAGGCCTAGTTAAATATTTGCATTGAAATTATGCGTTTTTGAAATAAAATTCGACTAAAGTGCATTCTTACAATGCGCATATTTATAAATTTGAGAATCACTCAGTTTCGTTTCATCAAATACTATCCATTTTTTTTGCAAGAATAACTAGAATTTTAATGCAATTTCATGATAAGATTTGGATATGAATATATGCCATATCTACATGACATTATCATATATCATATCATATCATATCCAAGCAGGCATATCCATATCTTAGGCATATCTGGATATGAAATGATATAGCTATGATATGATGTGATATGGATATGATATAAAAAAATCATATATTCTGGATATGCCTGACACACCACTTGTTGCGTTAAAAACACATCCAAGGGAAATGAGATACTATATTATCGTGTTGTTTATTTACTTAAACAAACGGATATACTCTGTTTTATATGCGGTAATTTAATAAGAGAAAACAGATAGGGTGTCCATTAGGAGGAGAGGCGCGTAATAGGGTAAGTATTTAAGTCACGTAACCAAACGAAAAATCTCACATTCAAGAGGAAATAATTATTTAGAATAAGTTCTTGTAGTACATGAGTTAAGACATGGATAGTTGTCTTCTCGGTAAAAAAACAGTCTAATATAGCGTATATATAACCTCAGGGTAAT
This sequence comes from Willowsia nigromaculata, assembly GCA_034700605.1. NCBI lineage: Eukaryota > Metazoa > Arthropoda > Collembola > Entomobryomorpha > Entomobryidae > Willowsia > Willowsia nigromaculata. The sequence continues at coordinate 20,956 of JAQIXX010001852.1, read as the reverse complement.
GCGAGACAAAATATACACGATCATGTCGGCATGTACTATTATCTATACAAAGCATCCAGAGTCACTCTTATTGCATTTATAAACACCAAGATTTATTGTAATTAAAACCAAGTTTGCGCCTCCTAATTTCTCCATATGTTGCACAAGAGTAATGCGTGGGTTTAAATTATAATTTGAAGAGTAAGGATTCCACCTTCGGTCTACGTTTATTTTAAGATAAGCAGTTTTTTTGGCTTTTGATATCAATTCCGATACAATGGGTTTAAAAGTTTTTATTTTACTGCACGAAGTTGTTATGAGGATGTACTAAAACACCTGTTATACTTTAAAACTATTGCATTAGTTAAGTATTAATAATTTAAAACATAGGATGCCATTCAATTGGAAAAATACGCATGTTGTTGTGACAACATAGTTTTGTTTATCAATGGGAAAAAACTAATGACGGAGGCAGCAATTTTTTCTGAAAGCATTATTTAGCATACAAATATGAATAAAAATGTCAATATTGCTTTAACTTTAACACTTCCTGGTATAGGAAATGTTATCTTCGATGTTTTCAAGTCATCCATACATAAAATGTTTGGTTTGCTTTTGAATACTATTATTTTATTTATACTTGCCCAGAAAAAAATTTCATGACCAATCTTGTTTCCCTATTTTTGTTTGTTTATTCAACTGCTCAAATTTATTTACAACACAAGCAATGTACGCTTCATGAACAGAAGTTGATTGCGTGGCATATAGCCCAAACCCAAGTTATGCAATTTTGACTCATCAGAAAGTAGCGTTACGTAAAGAAAATTATATGAATTATTGATTTTTTGTTTATGTAATGATACATGATGCAGCATTTTGCTTAGAAATACCAAAGAAAATCCTTTGTTTCTAGGTAAATTTTTGATGCTTATTCTGTCTTCCAATACTTTATAGTGTTAACTCGCTTGTAATATTAAATAACTACATACACTTTCATTGATTAAAAAGTATTTGGCTCATCAAATTTCGTTTTATTTACATTTAAACTCAGCTTAAACTTGTACTATTTCTACAACTAGACTTCACTCCAAATCAGCGAAGCAACATGAATAGTGTGTGCACTACCCCTAGCTGATGATAAACGAGGTAAACACCTTCTCATTTGTACTATTACTACATTCGTGTAACTAATTTTAAAAATATTTGTCAAGGTATGCATTTCAATGACAAAGCAAGAACATTCGTTCTTTAAAGACGAACAAAAACTTGCAATATTTAATTGCGTTATATTTTTAGTTTCAAAGATTGCCACCTAAAACAAATATTTTCAGATTTACATATTTCAAAAAATGCAACGATAATTATCCCACAAAAATTTAAAAAAACCATCATTATCAGAATACCTAGTCAAGTTCGAAAAATTAAAGATAAATACACTTATCTGTAAGTGTATCATACTAAATAGTATTTTTACATATTAATTGGAAATTAAATTTTTAAATTTTACCAAAAAACCATGTAAACCTGAATGTTTACCCCAAAGAATTAACAAGTAAATGAACAATTTTTAATACTAATTTTAGACCATTAAACAAAAATTATTCGCAATCGTATACCATTACCACCACAGATTTCCATTTCATCTTTTTCACAGGTCGTTTTGGAATAAAAATATTTTGTGTTCCTGCCTGAGTTTTGGCTTTGGTTTTGGACTTGGTGACAAAGTCGAGAACGTCAATTACTACCAAAATAAACGATTAGATATAAATATTTATTTGAGTGAAAATTCTCGCGTAATCAGTTAGAATCTAGAAACTCACATGACATGGTATTTCCTCGTTTCAATGGTAAAGCAAGATTATTTCCAAGAGCTCCAAAGTTGGGTTTGGTATCATACAATGTCGTATCCTGTCCAGGATTCCCTAGAGGTTGCGTTTTCTCTGGAGTGTCCCAAAGTTCGGCTGAAAACCAAAAAGGTAGTTTGTCTCTACAGAAAGTACAAAGTTGGCTTTAAAATATTTATTAAAAACACTAGTTACTTCTGAATATAGCTGGATTGTCATAGCAGCGTGACTGAATCTTTCTCATGTACTGCCCTTTCAAAGACACCACAATAATAAATAAAGCAATGAGAGTCTTGAAAAAGTAGAAGGATGCCATTTGTATTCCGGGTGAGTCGTCCAAAAATCTACAAATAAAAGGAATCGAAGTTTCTACTCCTCCAGAAGACTTTCTCTGGTTTGTATGCTGACTTTTAGGAGGATTTTAAGTAAATGAAAGTAAACTTGATTATTAACAAGCAATATATATGGGAACGGAAGCGGAAATAATAATTTTTTGGAGACACACAAATGACAAAATGTACAATATATAATAATTTTTAAGCCCCCTTGTTGTAATGAAAATAGATGTAGGCGAATAATGTTTTGATTAAGCATAACAAAGGAAGACAATTGACAGGTAGAGCAGGACGCATTGAACTGTTATAAGCTATCTTTGTCATTTAGGCCGAAGCCTTGATAGAGTCCAATATCACATATCCGCTAAGCATTCGTTATTGCTGGATTTCCTTAGGACATTAGCACTACTCGGCTTTGAATTCACGTTTAAATAACGTGTAAAATTTACAAAGCTAGAACTGAGACTGACTGCTGAATCTAAAATGAGATTTAGCAAAAGTCTGCAGAAGATTTGCAATGGTCATATTACAGCATTTGACCCAATGACGTACTACATGTAATCTTTTCCATTGTTTCAGGAAAGAATCCCTTCAAGTAGTATAATATATCTTTACAAAAGCCATTTTTGTAAAATATATATCATTGGGTTAATTCTAATCAGTAATACTAAAATAATTATAATAGCTAATAAAGATTATTTGTGCTTGATAAAGACCTCATAGCATCATAGTCAAAACTTGCACAACAGTTCTACGTATGAATAGAGAAGTTTCATCCCACTCATTTCTCTAAAACCACCACGGAGATTCTGTGTCCTATTTTTTATGGCAAAGATGTATACTTATTATGACCCACGCACAAATTGATATGGCGTCTATTAGCTTTGATGTGCAGAAACTGTAATGCATCTATGTATCACTTTTTGGTATGACATAAAAATTTTCATCTGCCCCCAATTATGAGTCTCTGCATTATTTCTTCAGTCGCAAAAATAAACCAAAATTCAGGATAATTTAATCTAGTTAGTGTCTTATCTTAAATGTAATAAACAATAAGCAAATTGCCGCATAAGTAATCAAATGTCCGCCTGTCTTGTGACTTTTAGGCTCATCAGAAGTTTATTTATACTGCAAACTAACTAAATTTTGTACTTCTTCATGTCCAGTAGTACACCAGCTAAATGTTGCTTCCACTATGTTACTTCAACGTTACATGTGCGATGACAATAATGATCCACTCATTTTATTTCCCTTAAATTTACTCGTATAAGCAACTACAACTATCATTTAGTTTTTCCCGCTGCTTTGGACTATCTGCAAAAAATATCAATTGTTTTCCAGGTGATACTCTTGGGAACTTAACCACATTGCCACTAGCTGTCCTTTCCATTTTAATTTCGTACATTCTATACTGCAATCCATGTTGATACTATAAGCAGTTTTATATAAATATTTGTGCCATATAAGGTACTTTTTATTATACTTTACTTAATTTACTTATACACGACGAATGCAATCAGCGAAATACTTTATCATTAATCCTAGAACAAACGATAACTTTTAGCGACACATGCCACTCCCCCTGACAGATGCTGCTGTAACTACTTGCATCCTCTGTATCTAGAATTTCTTTGTTGTTGCAAACTACTTTCTCCTCGCTTGCGACAATTCGATGATCCACAATAATTTTAAAAGATAGTCTAGTAAACTATTTGAGTTGGTAAAAACATATATGAATATGTGCGGAGGATGAACTTGAGTACAGTAAGCATGTACGTAAAGCCATATTGCATGAAATACTGAAGAACCACATTTATTTAACAGATAATAACATACATTTAGAAACGGTACAAGAAACAGCTTGCAAATTCACTAAAGCAGACTAGCTGGCGCTGACTAGCTTACGCGTATATGTTTTGAGCATGTTTTACTTTGTTCAATTTTCTATTCTGGTCTATCTTTGTTTAGATGCTTTTAGGTAATGAAAATAAAAGTAAATTGAAATCGTTTGAAAAGTCATTACTTCATACTCGTGACGACTTGGTAATTCTGAAGTGCGTGGAATGGTTAAATTTCTGAAGGCGTATATTGTGCTTTTCAAACTATTGTGTTTCATTTTATCAATGAGGTTTTCCTTCATAGCTGTAAATGAAAAGAGCATTTTTGAGTTAGTTGACAGAATAATGAATTAATAAAAAAACAGGTAAACTGATTGAGAAAGTATCGGGAAAACGAATGCATCATTATTCGTGCGGTCTAACCGGAAATTGAAAGGATGACATTTGACCACAATTCTGGTAGTATTTGAGAGGTTTCTGACAATTTCTTATTTTCGCCAGGGATAGTGTCGTGTTTAAACATCATATATTTTAAAAATGATGAGCTCGATAATAACTTTCAATGTCATAACGGTTTCTGTATTTACATGTTTTTTGTGAAAATTTTGGTCGTCATAACGATTTATAACTATCTTAGTGACTGTCAGTGTCCATCATGGTATTAGTCTAAGCTAATCCTATGAATAATCCATTGAAGAAGTCAGAGTTTAAATATTTGTGTCTGTTTAATTGTTAAGGGAAATTTCTTCACCTTAACCAATGATTTTAGAAAGCACCACTTGCAAACAGAGATACATTGCATCGCATGTTCAAGTGAAGTATTTTTGAAATATTGGGCTGTAGGTTGACGTCTGAGGAAAGCAAGTAGGCGTATTTTAGGTTTAAAAAAATTTCAAATGAACGCCTACAGTCTTGCTGATTTACTAAATCATTCATTGTATTTCTTGTACATCATTCATAGTATGTCCTGTAAATCAAAATATTTTCCTTTAAAAGCAAGAATTAACGGAAAAAGCAAATCATTTGTATTTATGAGCCGCTAGAAGAAGCACAGAACTGTAGACTTCCTGATTTACTTGCTGATAGCGGATATAAATTCCTTTTCATGATGGGAGTAGCAAAATATTTTATTCTGTCGATTTTTTATTTTGCTTTGTGTGCGACCTCCGACGTTAACGGTAAGCATTTATCATATAGTTTAAATTCTGGGTTTAAAGAAAAAGTAGCAAACTATTAATACCGTAAACTCTTGCAGGTCTCAATTTTTAGTTAATTGAGTGTGGTATATCAAAATATTATTGTTAGATTTTTTTAACTTTAAACCTGAATTCGTAAACAGGCATCGTGAATGCATGCTTATATAAAGTATTGTAGTGTTTTTTGTTGCGGATTTTCTCCCAAAGACGTATCCCATAAACTGAGGTATTTGTGTGCGTATTTAAGTTTTATGTGGGCCTATGACATTTTTGTTTCACATGCCAAGTGTAAATGCAAAATCTAACTCAGACTCTGTAAATTTTCGTGGTATAATCGAATAAGCTAAATTTTATTTCACAAAACAACAGCAAACAATGCCATGAAGTTTGGTGTCAAAAACTGCTACACTGCTTGACAACACCTTGCAAATAACAGTTGTGTTAGTTTTGGGGACTACAAAGACGATTATTCTCTAATCTGTCATAAAAATGAAAATCTTGTTCTCAAACTTATTTTAGCTGCATCTCAACAGCAGCTACTTCAGATTCCATTGCAAACCAATTCCGGGAAAATCATCAGAATGGATAATATCTCATATTTGACTTTCAATGAGAATCCTATGAGACCTTGGTTTTTGCAAGACATGAACAAGAAGGTTGGAGGGACGGCTTGTAAGTTATTAAGATTATTCAAAATATTTTGCGAGAAAATTTGTACAGGACACATAACTGGAGTAACTTTTTGTTTGTGATAAATACATTTAGTGATGGATTTGCTTGATTACGTTGGAAACCCGACTCGAAGAGGACGGCATTCTGCTGCTTCAATCGTCATGACTAAAGTGCCAAAAACGCCAATGGAGTCCTGGATATGGAATAATATTCTTTTCAAGGATAAAGGATTCTAAGCTATGAAGACCCAGTTCTAATTATTTTGATTAGATAATTATGAAGAAAACAACTGTAGTGTCATATACCGTTTACCGGAAACAAACTAGTTTTCATATTTATTTATATTTTTAGGTTAATTAAAAGCTCAAAAAACATTTTACTGAAAAATGTAAGTGTTTGCTATGATTATAAAACAATGGGCATTTAAGGTTGATATTGCCTACTTGTTTTGTAATATAGTTTCCATCAGTCATATAAATGGCAACTGGTGTTAAAATTCCGTTATTAGGAGCATTATCAACTGATTGTATAATAATAGCAGTGTCATTGATAGAATATTTGACTGGATTTGACAACAACTCTACAACCTTTAACATTATTTGTATTTGCATCAGCAAATATTAATATATGATACATGTACATGATATAGTATTCCTGATGATGGGTATAAATAATAGCCAAAAGCTCGAATCAAATTTTGTTTGTTAAACAAAGATTGCATCCACGACCTCGGTTTCATCATTTCATTCAATTATTAGGAATTTTAATTTCCTACAACAAACGTTACAAGCATTCATTATGCAGCCAGTAATACGTATAAAAATATTCTTTGCTTAAACGCTTTAGAAGTTTCAATTTATGACATCTTCATCAACATAATTTCAATTTGACAATCTGTAAAACTCGTTAAAATTGAGTTCATTTTACATCGTTCTTAGCAATGTAGCTATGAGCAAACCTTATTCTTTTCTACACATAAATCTAACACAACTTATGATGCCCTTCCAGAAAAGCCATGCTGGAAATTTTCCCAATTGCAGCCCATCTCACAATAGAATCTACCAGGATTGAAGTAAATCAGAAATTGTTGCATTTACTTGAGCGGATTTTTTTTATTTCGACCCAAGTACAAATATATTTTTGACTGACCAAGATTGATAGTTCTTGCAATTATTACTTTAATAGCTGAACATATAACGTGAGTAGGTTTCCAGCTGTTGGACATGGACAACACGTGTTTTGTTGGAACAATGAGCAATTCATAAGTGTAAGGTTGTTGCACTTCGATTGCTTTTGACTGGAACTGTACCCTCAATTTCATACTGATATAAGTTACTATAAAAGGGTTACGTCCTTAATATGTTTCTCCTTCGAATAAGAAATATTTTGAGACAAATAAGTTCCCTAAAGCATCAAATCACTAAAAAATTTCTAGGGTCTGAACCTCTGTACATATATCACGAATCTGAACAAACCAGTGTGGACAAGGGCTATATTAAGTATATGTGTATCAGAAGCACATACGTATTAAATTATGCAGTAAGAGGAGCATACGTATTCAATATATTTTAAGAAGCAAGTTCTTGAAAGTACAAAGTGTATAAATCGCACAGCATATCTGTAGTGAAGTTAAAGCATTCAGAAATCATATGAAGTGATAAAGCTTTAATAAATAGTCATACTTTAATAAATTTTACTACATGTTTTCAAAAACTCAAATGGAGCTCTCGAATCTAACCCTATAAGTTACAGCTATCTTGTTATATTATTTGAGAAAAGTTATATCAAATTACCGATTAAAAACATAGAATGTCACTTTTGAGGTTGGAGGATTTGATGAAGAGCCAGAGGCATTATCGTTGGCTAGTAATACCAAAGTGATATTGTTTATGAATTTTTTACACCTACAAGTTGTGATATTATGTGGTATTTTTTGCTGCAATCTAGATAATTGAGTTACGGGGTGTGGGGGAATGTGGGTGCATGCGGGGATGTGTCTTTTAGTAACTACCTAAAACCTTTAGTTATATTAGATGAATTTAGTGTCTCGCTTATTAATATTTTGTACCGTTTTTAAACCACGTTGTTGTTCTGAAAATAATGAAGCAAGTGAAAAGTTGTCTCATCAATTTATACCCAACCATTGTAAAACACCACTTCTGACATTTTGGGTACATGGTTTTGGTTGGGCTTGCATGAGTGAAATTATAGTCAGTGATCAATTACTTTTTTGTCCCTTTTTTGTGTATCCCACATTCGGTTGTGCATATTGCTGTACTCGTATCCTTCACACATTTCATCAATTAGCTTGAATTAGTACATTAAGGAAATGAGAGCCTGAAGAATAACTTTCTTGAAACTTACTTAGAATTGTTTACAGGATGAACATTTGTCTACCATGAAAAATTATTTGTTAGAGAAAGCATAATTTAAGTCTAATGCAAGAGAACAAAGCTTTTTCCCTTAGGCACCATAACACATTACATTATTCAACGCTGTACACAATACCAAGAAAACTTTTAAAGCTCAATTCCACTAAATTTTGGAAATGACAATGTTTGATGCTTCTATTAACTGAGATTGGAAGAATGCACTACCAACTTTCGTTCAGCCAGTTGTATCACGTTTACATTAGTGTAATTGTTTTAAGTAGGTAAATTGGCAAAGTACAAAGAAAGGGTTCTTGAAAAAAAGACAATTTGTAATGTCATGACTCCTTGAGAATATTCCAAATCATGCTAATGAGAAAACTTTTCTGTCTTTGACTTATTGAATACGAAAATGTAACAATTTATTGATGGTGACATTTATCTGATTCTTTAGGAACACTGCTACTTCTTTAGAAACATATTATGCGGTATAGCCAAGGTATTTAAATCTGTTTATGTTGATATCGGTTAGTTGGGATGAAAACCCCAAAACTTTTCCTTTGCAGTAAGCTGTCAGCGTCATATGATGTTCCTTCCACCAACACAAAAAGCTGGGGTATTTTGAACTATCCTGTAAAACTATTTTTCAATCATATTTAAAACTTTCATCATTAAAACACATGAAAAAACCGTTTTAAGGAACATTCTTGGAACGTGAAAATTGTCTGAGACACTATGAAACCATAAAATGTTACCGAATCTCTGTATTAGTACAATTTTCGTTTGGAGTTTACGTATGTTACCCCTAACAAAACAACCAAAATAGATACGAACATTTGTAAAGCTAGTGAAATTTTACTGTAAAAAAGGCACGTATAAGGCTGCAGTGTCATAAAATAATGATCAAGTCGTGTCTTAGTTGCATATCTTTGTGTGTTCCTTTTGTGTTTTTCGTGGGAAGATTCATTATCATAATGGTCGATATTTTCATTTATGGCCTAAAGCTACAACATTTTGCTTTGAAGGGTATAATCTCGAATACTGTACGCGTGTTCTTCTTTTTCGAGGTCAAATTACGTTTGTAAAAAGCTCAAGAAAGGTTGGGGCTTCATTTTAAATCAATACATACCGTCATTTTCGCAATATTTATATGAGTTGTTTTTGTAGCAGAAGATATTACATTATTTTGCATACAAACCTAAAAGCAATGTTGCATTTGACATTTGAAAGTTTTAAGTCGGAACAAAAGAATGTATAGTCTAGCTGCGTAAATATGTATATGCTAAAAAAATACTAGCAGGAGTATGGCAATATTTATATTAAAAAATGCAAGAATTAAAACAAAGCAGATAATTGGCTCCTTCATAACATCAAACGTCTCACGGGTATATCATTTCAAGTACCGCTCTTCCATGCTACGAGTATCTTGAAATATGTTATGGTAATGTGAGATTATAGTCAGGTTATTAAAAAAAACGGAGATATTAAAATATGACGCATTTGCATGATCTTCTTACAAAAACAAAAGCTGATCTTCAGGCTTGGGTGAATCTAAGCATGAAAATAATGCGTTTGAAGTATAAACTTTTGTTCAAAGGGATTGTCACTGTTAGTTTAAACTTTACATTTAAAGCACTGCCGGTTTCCTATAATTTCATACAATATGCACACATATCTTACCAAGAATCCTGATATGAAGTAAATGAAATTGAAGTTTGAAGCATGAAATGGTAACATTCTGTGATTACACAAACGAGTCGGCCTGCTTGTTTTTTCGAATGGACCCTTTCATTTTAAATTGTGGACCTTGAAGCGTGCTGACATGAAGAACCCTTCATTGTGAGGTAAAGCTTGTTAAAAAGCTTGTAAGCGTTTACCCTTAAGTACTTGTGAAAGCTGTTGTAGGTCAAGCTATTGTTTTATTCAAAACTTTAAAAGTAGCTGCTTCAACAAACTTGCAAGCTGCTGACGGTTTAAACTTTTTAAAATGCAAAAAGAGTTTTTTTAGGAATACACATACACCAATCGGATTAAAATAATTAGCGTTATAACCTAGGGCTTCATTTCAGTATTCCTGTCGGCTTACTCCATCATCAATAAATGCTTTTAGCGTATTAGTTGTCCTTTGTTGATCCTCAAACTTGGAAACACTTTACCTTACAACAAATATTTGTTTATCTAACTTAACGGAACCTAACCAAACCTGAGGTGTTTGTGAACTTTTTCAGGCAGATAGTTTTGCAACTTAAGACTCATTGGGTCTTAAAATGAGACAAAAATGGCAATCTAAATGATCTACCAATATTTTGATCCAGCCCACGGGCATTTTTTACCTCACTATAGGCTTAAAACTTATGATAAAAAGGTTTTTTCCAAGTTATTAACTTTTCTGATGACGTTTAAGCTTATTATCATCAGCTAATAAAGTTTCGAACAAAAGGACGCCTTTCACATTCAATTACCAATACGGTGACTGGCACTGCTTTTGGTTGAAAAGTTTGACTGTTGCAAAAATGTTGCTCTTTAATATTTTTGCAAATATGGTTGCTTTACTTTATGTTTATGATTACAATACTTTTTAGTTAGTAAATGCTGCATAAGATATCGTAAAGACTCTTGCTCCCTTTTTTGAACGTTGTCAACATAGCCTTTTGGTGCAAGCTTCCATTTTGGCTATTAATTGGAAAAGTAAACACAGTAATAGACTCCAAATTTTACATTTTTGGTTGCAGGGCAATATACTTTTCATCCAATTACTGTAAGTCCAGCTTGTATTACTGTACCACGCACTTTAGAAAGAATTTTTTTTAAATTGTTCATGTCAAGGAGGTTGGGAACTAATATGGACGGTATCAATGTTGTTGTTGTTCTCTATGGTTGATATCGTCACTGTTAGGTTTCAGGCTTCTTAATAAAGGCATGCAATAGTCACTGCAACGCATTGATTTAATGGGGTCTTAAAGTAACCACACAAATGATATTTTACTGTTATGTGTGTGTCATAAAAGACTTGAAATCGTATGTGGCGCTTCTAATTAAGCATTCGTAACACCTTAAGAACTACACCAACTATAAAATCAGTAAGCATGCACTGTTCGTGACAAATGGAAGCGTAAGAAAGCAAGAGTTTTAGTGAAATTTTAATGAGCTTAATAATTTTAACTTTTTATTGTAGCAACTTTGCTTTCACTGGATCTTTCCACGACTTCTTTTTATGTTCATCAACTAATGACTACACCAGAAAAAATGTCTGGATTCTCTCTTTCCCAACGTAACTGGGCACTATACTCATTCTGTTAGAAGTTTTGTTAACACATTTTAAAAAGATATTTTTGGATGCTTGGATCTGCTTCAAAACATAATTAATCCAGCTTTCAGTAGAAAAGAAAGGACTTTTTTGGTTACATATTATGCGAGTTTTTAATTTTTGCTTTAACACGTCAATATTCGCCCACACGTACACGTAAAAATAGAAAGTCTTTACTGATTCGAGCTCATTCATTTTTATACGCTCTTTAAAGGAATCAATATATGTATTTGCTTCAGTCACACGCTAATGAATTTCGAATGTTGAAAAGAAATCACAATTTAGATGTACAAATTTGGCTTCTGTTTTTCATACTGACTATGAGCTCCCTTGTCAATGGCCCTGTATGTTTTTTAAACAAAAGTTAACAAAGTTTTTGTGACATGCTCCAACAGTAGATTAGTTTATACCTACTGCAGAGACTGCGTTATCTGTTTCCCAAAAATTTCCCTGAGCCTTCAGTTTCTACTCATTTTAGTAAAATGTCTGCATGCAAATGACAGTATTATGAGGTTTTTATTTTTCGTTTTAACAAAGTAACAAGATTCCGCTGAAAAGCTCATAGTGTAGATTGTACAGAGCGTAGGCATTTTTAAAATGTATATTTCACAACTCACATATAAAAAATCAGGGCTTGTAAACGCATAAATAAGACTTCAAATCCTCTTTGATTTCACATCAGCTCCGTCTCGAAACTAGTAGAAAGTCTTGTTCCCCTTTCATATCTGAAGCCAGTCTCGACGAAACCTCTCACCTACACAGACGTTCCATGACCGTTCCACCACCACTTTCTCTCAGTTGCTCTTTTTACCCCATTCAAAAAAGTCACAAAAGCATCTTATATGGTCCTCTGACACAGAAAACAATCTCCTGAACTTTTATGTTCTCAGAACTATCCTTAAGAGGATTCACATTGAGTACACAGTGAAAGTGAATTGTTGAGCCGTATTAGGCACCATTTAAACCTTCAATATAATTTTCTGTGTAAAAGCTAATAATTTCAAAGATTTCAACCAAAAAACATGGAATTTGTTCCGGGAAAATATTCTAACCTGACGTGGATAAAAGATTCTTTTGATGGCTCACTTAACGAGTGGCAATTATCCAGGCTGGCTGAAGTGAATTCGGACTCTGAGGCTCAGTGTCTACTCGGAATGTGGGTTTCAAATGGTTCTGAAGAAGACACCAAAGGTTTGTGATTATTATGCGTAGTTTGACGGGACAGTTCTTTGGAAAAAAGTTTTAAAGTGTTTCCATGCTTTCGCTTTAGAGTCATTTTGTACTGCTGTGTGGGACAGTGTGCATTGTTGGCCGCCAACACCGTCAGGGAAAATTATACGGAAACACTGTTCCGAGATATTTGGCGGTATATACCCGGAGTTTGCTGCGGATTTAGAAGGTGCGAAAGGAACATAAATAGTAAAGGAATTTCCATAAAAATTAAGCAAAAATAAATAAGCCATTCGATGGTGCTGGAAAATATTATAGGTCACGCGATACGCGAGTGTCTTCCAAACGGAATGTGGGCGGACGGAAATGAAACAAATTATGAAGAATGTGCACACTCCCTAAAATCCAAGCTTACAGATACGGAGGAACAGGTAGGGGGAATTCGCTCTGTTTATAAACAATGGGTAGTTATGGTTAATGCAATTTCTTGAATTGTAATTTCTGTATAGAATGCGGACGACCATTTAGTTCCAATGGCTCATTACATGCTGTTTATTGGATCCATTCTTTCGCTCGTTTTCCTTGGAATATCTTTAGGAATATTTAGTCGTTTCAGGTAAATCTAAAAAAAATACTTTCTTGGTTCCAAATGACACAGTAAAGCTTGCATATGTAAAAATTTCTGGGAGTAAAACTAAAGTGCTAGATTCTTTCAAGCTGGAGAAAGTCCGAATTTGAGTGGATATGTAACCATCTAAGATAAAACGTTTACCTCATTTCTTGTAATCAAATGCAACTTTTTTTCTGAAATGGGAGCAAGAGATAAATTCAATTTTAGAGAGTCACAGATCCCACTTGCTCCAATACATTCCGTGTATCTCTCTTTACAGAGCCTCAATTATCAAAGACGGACTTTCCTTTCAAATTAGATTATATTTAAGTGTATTATAGAGAGCCTCTATTTAAGAGCATATCCTTAATGGATTGTCGGCAAATCTTATTTAAGATCAAGGATACCCATTATTAATGCTACAGGAACTTCACTCCAATTATGTTCTGATCATTTTTTGAATCATTGCTCAAGATTTGCATAAATAGGTTTATACATCATCATGTTGTTGAACATGCGAAAATGCAAGATTTATGCAATTTCATGCACACGTTAAAATGTGTCTACTTTAAAAATTAGAGTGGGAATATATGACAATATAAACTGAGACAAAAATTATGGATTTTTTCAGATGTCTTCGATGCGACCGTGTTACCGTCCATACTCATTTAATGCTGTCCTTGATTCTACGCTTTGTTCTCATGTTCATTATTACAGAACCCTTTGTTATCGGTCACAGTACAAACTACAGAGATGTGGTACATCATTTTCACAAAAATATGACTTAACATGTAAAAAGGTTTTTGCAAGGAAAATACTTAAAACATTCTGTATTCTTGACGTGTTCCCACAGGAGATTCTTTGTGAGTCCATTTTGATTCTGTTTCTGTACTCAACATTCGCATCTGTAAGCTGGATGTTCATCCAAGGTCTTTATTTGACCGTTGCATTGATGCCCGGTTCCGTCACTATAAGTCCTCGCTATCAACTTACAATTTACTACATAATTGGATGGGGTATGTTAACACAGATCTACAAATTGAAGCTGTTTGCTCTCATTGCCAGTGACACTACCAAATCGTTGCATTTTTTCCATTTACAGGAGTACCTGCCGTGTTTGTCGTTGCTTACGTCATATCCATGCTTCTTAAGAAGCAGGACACTTGCTGGAACGGATATTCGCAAATGAAAGAGATGTGGATTCTACTTGGCCCCATTACTTTTGAACTTGTGGTATAATAGCCAGATATTCTAGAAGCATCTCATAGCTTTATTCTAAAAAAATATTAGTACATCTGTTTCCTTAAAATTTCACAGATAAACGGAATTTTTCTAATGAACATTATAAGAGTGATTTTAAGAAAAGTTCGAAATTCTAATTCCCAGTCAGACTTCTCTCAGCTTAAGTAGGTTTTTATTAAAAATTCATCTTAAAAACCCTTTATAATATTTTAGGTGGGATGAATTTATAAAATTAATTAAAAAACTCTCAGAGCTGCTGCAAAGGCCACCGCCATTCTGTTTCCTGTTCTTGGTATCAACAATCTAATTCTTTTGTACAATCCCGGTGGTGATTACAATAAGTATTTTGTGACGCTAAACACTTTTTTTGGATCAACACAGGTACTTAAGTAGGGACACTTAAAGTAATTAAATTTACACAAAGTGTTAATATAAATTTGCTTATTATTCTACAGGGTATATTTGTTGCGATTGTCTACTGCTTTGCCGATAAGGAGGTATGTGCTGCAATACGACGATATATTGCAAGAGTAAAGACGAGAAGGTTTGGAAGCTCTAATGAAGGAAGAAATAATGTACGCCCATCCGTTGCTACAGTAATGGAAATGTTAAGTCGGCGTCAAATGAGCCATACCCCTACTGATATGGAAAACACAATTTAATTTAATGTAAGCAATATTTTATTTTAGCTTTCTTCTTACCATAAATAATATGATAAATAAGATGCTTATAGATACAAAGTAGCTGATATAATTATAACATTATTTAATCAACTAGCTTAATAAACTTTGGTGCTTGAACGCATTTCTATCAAATAATTTTGAAATATTTTTATTTACCAAATTTATATACTCGAATAAATCATCAGCTTGTAATTTTTTTGCCAAGCGAGCCATTTTTTTGCATTCACTCACAAAATTTCATTAGATATCTTGATCACAGTATTTTTTTTTTAATCTTCTCATGACTCATCATGTTACATTTTATTTACAAAAATCATTGTAACCCAAGCCTGTCATAAAAAATAATAAACTTCGTACATCTACACATTTTGCTTACGCCTATATTTTGAGGTATAATAATATGATGTTCCATAGTACTGCTTCTATTGTCAAAACTACTACATGTGAGATCAAACACAATAGCAGAAAGTTTTGTCGTCTCACGAATACATAAGGCTCGGACCGCCACCAAAACAGCGGTGCCAAAAACCACACTATCGTAGTTTTCCAACAAAGTAATAATAAATTTTCAAGAATATGCCACTTTATTCATCCGTAACGAAATGCTGTTAAGCATTTTATGTGGTAAAGTTTGCATGACATGGAACAGTCATCTTCAAATGAATACAATACGAGGCATGTTCGCATATTTCCTGAACGTGTAGCTAGAAATCCGTTTGATGCGAGGATCGCAAAAATGATTTCATGCAATACAAAGCCTTTTATTCATTATTCAAATACGGGAATGATTTGGACCCATGGGCTTGATGTGCTTCTACTAAGGCTTTTTATAGTATTTTTATAATAAGTTTTGCCCACATATATATTCGTTTTTGAGTCACAACAATATTTGGTTTTCACGCTAGGGATCATCAAACGATTCATGCACCATTAGCCAATAACCTAACAACGGAAGGAAACCAAAAATCTGCTTTGAAGTTCACAAGCATACTATTGTCCGGACATGGAAATTCTTACAAATGCCTCGGGAGCACGAAGTTTGCCATCCCTGAAAAATCCCTGGTGAAACCCTTCCCTGATCCAAAACGAAATCCCTGATCACCCCAAATAAATCTCTGGTGAGACCAAAAACCCTAAAATTTGCTAAAATTTCGGCAAAAATCCCTGATTTCCCTTCAAAAAACCCTGATGAGCAAAAAAACGGGTCCCCGGTCAATACCCAATCCCTGGTCACGAAAAAAAACCTGGGAGCACCGCTCTCGTGCTCCGTAAGAATTTCCATGTCCGCTATTGTCATTATTATAACAGTAAGAGCATAGGTAAACAAAATAAGCAAACTTATTCATACTGGTTTGCATGTTTCTCGCTCAGCAACTCCAATCCAATCATCAGTAAATTATTGTTTTCCGGTATTTACACGATTTTTAGTTACCGATGGCGTGTTATTTTCGGGTTGGCTGTGAAGTAGCTTGGTGTAAACCAGATGTACATAAATCCACAACTGGTATTAATAGTGTACCAAAAACAACAAATTTACTCGTTTGTTTCAGTGTTCTCGCATCTTCTATATTTTTCTGTGTGCATGTATTTTCCAAAACTTCCACATAGCTACATTTTGATAATAATTTGGTTTTCAAGAAGTAAATGTAAATTTTGGTAATTCACATAACCTTCATATTACATGTTATTTCCAAGGTCCAGCAAAAATTATAATTATTTCACTTTTGAACACAAGTACTTCGATGGATTATTTCGTACGCATTCAAATTCAGGGTTTTAGAAAAATGGTTACAGCACTTTCACTTGGGTCGTTGGTCACTTCTGAAAATTTGCGGTAGAAGGAGAAAGAAAGCTAACAAAAGTCAGCAGAAAAAAGACTTTAAAAGGAAGGTCATGTTAAGCAAAGGAACTTAAATCATTAAATTAGGACATGGGCTAGTAAGCGTGAGCAGGTTTCTTCGTAGACGTAATTGATTTGTCGGCCACAAAACCTGATTAATATTATTACACGTCATAAAGGGAGTCCAGAATCAAAAGTCAAGGCCTATATGTGATACTCATGAAAAAACGATCATGCCTCATTCACGTTTACTACAACCTCCAAAATTAATTAGTTTGCGAACCTACCAACCTCCAACATAACAAAAGTAGTCAAAATAAAATAACAAGACGTTTTTTCTCAAGGAGACACGTCCGATCAGCATAGGTATTAACCACTTCACCGAAGAATCAGGGATGGGTCAGATTACTGATTACTTTAATCGATTTTTTAATCAGATTACATTGAAGTAATCTGTAATCAGTAATCACAATCTTTATTGGTCAACAAAAGTAATCATGTAATCAGTAATCAAGATAACTCCGCCAATCTAAATGTAATCACTAATCAGTAATCATAATGTGTCAGTTCAATTTCAAGTAATCTGTAATCATTAAACACAGCTGCTGATTTTGTAAGTGATTCATGAGCTTCATTTAATGATGATGAGATTTCATGATAAAACCATCTTATGTGGCGGGAAATTCGGACTAGCTACTGTTTTAATTTCAAGAAACTACTTTTGTGAACATTAAATAAGATACGAAAGTGAATCCTAACATTGATTTTGTCATTATTGCTGTATCTTACGTAAGATTTATCGCGAGAACTAATTTAGAATTAAAAAACTACTGTTTCGAAAGCAGTGAAGGTTCAAAAACCGTTAAAAATGACTCATGAGAAACATGAAGCTTATGATAGCATAATCGTGTAATCTGTAATCATTAATAGAAAATTTCGTTGATTGTAATCTGTAATCATTAATAGAAAATTTCGTTGATTGTAATCTGTAATCAGTAATCAAAATCGTTCGCACTATACAAAAGTAATCTGTAATCAGTAATCAAAATCTGCTAGATTCTACAAATGTAATCATTAATCTGTAATCTAAAACTTCTGAATTTTATGAAAGTAATCTGTAATCGTAATCCTTAAGGAGAAGTAATGTAATCTACCCATCCCTGCGAAGAATACATTTTATCCCCTGAAAGCTCCCATTTTATTTATCAGCTTTATAGTATGCGCTTAAAAATAGTTTAAAATACAGTTTCATAATAAGTTGGAAATTAAAGTTTATATAGGTTTATACCCACTCGTGAACGCTGCGTGCAGGCTTGAGCTCAATTTCCTTTGTTAAAAAAATTCATACGTTGTTTTAAAAAATATTGGTTCTTGTATACTCTGACTGTATATTTTGTCATGTTGACTAGAGCAAGTCTAAATCACATTAATTCAATTTCAGATAGGGAAAAACGTATTTACTACATGACCAAATGCACGAACTCGAAGATAATAGGTAGCTGCTTCGTTATACATATATACTGATAACCTTAAAATTATACTTTGAAAAATACTTAGCAACCGCAGCCTTTCTGGACTGAATGTTCATTTAAAAGTGGTTACCGCAGTTCAAGCAAACACTACAGCCTCAAGCCTTTCCTCGTTGTTAGATGAAGCAACCAGAACCTTTTAAAAAGGCATACACCGTTTCATCACCCTTTTTTACCGGATTTTCCACCCTTTTTTTATCGGTTTTGCCTCTGAGAAATGTATAATCAAAAACTGGTGATAAACCCGGTAAAAAAGGGTGATAAAACCGTTGTTTCAAAAAATTGACAATTTATTCCAGAAATCATATACCTATTCTCGAATTTCACAGCAAAACCAACGTTAGCAAACGGGATTATAGTTTACAATGCCACTACATTATCATTTTATCAGTTTTTTGTGCAGTGCAGTGCAGGCGAGAATTTACAAATTTTTTTCAAAAACAAAATTTTTATATAAAGAAATTTTCATGAATGATTACTAGTTGACTACGTATGCAACATATTTTTTCACGGCAAAAAGGTTTTCGTCACCTTAAAATCTTGCAGTCGTCACCTTATTTCAGCGAGTCCAGGCTCTTTTTGTGAAAAATAGCACAGAGGTGACGATTCCTCTGTTTTAGGGTGCTAAGTCATTTATATTGAACTGTATTAAAATCCTTTTTTACAATCATTTTCTAAAGCCTTGAAATTTGTCTCGGGTCGCCTAGGTGAACGTTTTGCATCCAGTCCCCAGTCCCCCACTACAAGCTTCTGGAGAGGTAAAGTGTACTTATCTAATGCAACAGCAATACCAATACAATGCTTACAAACATGACAAGTCAAAAGACAGTCACGTGAAGAGCTCTCTTGCTAATTTTTGCTGGACAATCCTCCCATATGCACAGATAAAAAAACCTCCCAAGCCTCACTGCTTTTGAAGGAGGTTGTCAATTGTAATTCGCCAGTCACGCTTGAAATCTTTGTCGGCAATATCAAATATTTGCTAAGTTATGCGTCCAGTTGGAACTAATTTTACTCGCTCAAATTCAGGGTCACTCTCTGTTACTACCATGTTTGCTCCTTCTCTGACAATTTGTACTTCTCAAAAGAGAATGTGAGTAGAGAAATATATGTAATTAGGTTTTCTCATACATTAAGGTAAGGTTATTTAGTCCTGCAACAATTTCTTTTCAAATTTTTGACCCATGATATCATCACCCTAAAACAGAGGAATCGTCACCTCCTTGCTATTTTTCACAAAAAGAGCCTGGACTCGCTCAAATAAGGTGACGACTGCAAGATTTTAAGGTGACGAATAATTGTATGCCTAATCTGCATTGAATTACACCAGAAATTTGATTAAAGTTGAACTAAAGTATTTATGAACAGAAACTTTTAAATTAACTTTCCTGATTTTTTATAATTCGTGAGTTGGTATCTTTGATTAGTGAATCGTGTGTTATAGTCAAGCATGTATTTAAATATGAATGTGTTACAGAAGATATTCTTCACCACTACGCTCATCGCACAACATTCCTTTGCGATTGAAAGCTATCTCGTGAAACACGAAATTTCAGAATTTAACAAATACTGGCCATTCATAAACCAATTTTTGATTTGCACTGTTCATTTCTCAAGAAGCAAGCACTCTTGGCTGGATTTGTTCCACAGTGTTCTGGATCTCTGCCATCAGCAAAATAGCCAAAGACCCTGCGTGAGCATTCACTCGTTGTCTCTAGTTGATAATGATACAAACACAGAATATTTGCCTGATGAGAGTTTGCATTGGAATGCAAGCTACTTCAAAGATGTTTCGCCGATTTATAACTTTGTATTTTCCCCAGTCAAAAACAGCGACCGTTGCCTCTTGGAACTACCGCAAGTAAGCTATAGTGTCGTGGACTTTTACCAAGCAGAGAGACATCAATGCATTATGGAACGGTTTTATTGGGAATGTCGCTGGATTTATGCGCCAAACTTTGTCCTGATTCCTGTCTCACCGCTTATGAATCATGCGGAAATAGACAAATTCTTTAGTTCGCATTACATTCGTTGGAGGGAGCACCACAGAATCCCCAGAGTATTCCTTCTGCACAGTAAAACTATTCACGTTATGGGCATGTGTCTGAAATGCTTCATCTCGGAACCGACCTACAACAAAAATATTCACTGGAAACATGTAAAATCTGATCAATTGAAACTACCGCGTGTGGCTCTTTTGAAATTGTTAGATTTTACGAAGGTTTCACGAGAAATGAGTCGGATGCATTCGAATTGCCCGTATATGAATCACAAAGAAACTTCGTCTTATTTCCGTGAAATGAGAATGGAAAAATGTATTGAGCAAATTTTCTCGTGGCAGC
>JAQIXX010001851.1:0-29302 GCA_034700605.1 Willowsia nigromaculata | reverse complement strand
TCCTCTAGGGGTATCCCTGCTAAGTCTGGATCAAATGCAGCAGACATCCTGATAGGAAGTGGCATACCTTGTTCAAGGTACTGATCTGGACCATGGCCATCTTCGTCGTCATCGTCATCATATCTTGGTTGTTTCTGTTGAAAGTACAAACGGGTTTTCGGATGGGATTAGCAATAATTTTTCAAGCCTGCAAATATATGAACCTGCCTTTTGTTTTGCATAGGTGAAAGCACAGTTAGATTAGAAATTAACTTTCACTAAAAACTTTAAAAAAGATGCTAATGACAAAAAATTTCACGTAAAGATTAATATTATATTAACTTATGCATGACTTAACTCCAATTTAACCCCAATTACGATTAGTATTTGGTTTTTGCCTACTGTGAATGCTATTTATTCATTGTACAAAAAAAATAAAAATCATTAAAATACGAACCCCTTCCTCTGCTCGCTTTTTCTCCAGTTCCTTCTTTTTCGCGTATTCCTCTGCAATTCGACCTTCAATGGTAACAAGGGACTCCCTTGTAAAAGGTCGAAATACGGGCCGGTCTTCTGATTTATCCATCTCCAATAAACTCACTCTCACACTTCAAATTTTAGGTCACTCGAACATCTCAAAATGGAGTAAATTTCCTTACTACTAACCTAAATGCTCAGCCATCTCAAACACTGTCCATCCATACATGAATCGATTAATTTTCTGTTTAAAAAATGTTTTACAAACCACAGGTAATTACCGATCACAATCGAGAAACCCTTGAAATAGCTCGAGTGGGATTGAAGAACTATTTTATGCAACGAGTCGTAATAAACAAAAGTCGATAATTTATTAAAACGATTCAGTGAAGCTACAAATCTACATTTCCAGATTAGTATGTACTTTCACCTGCTCAAATACAACTCCTGGTTCCTGCTTTTCGTTTGCATGGACATGCTCAGTATGTAGAGTTGAATTTCACTTTGAATCAGCATAGGAAAGTAGACAGCAATAACCTGAGCAAGCAGTCCTGTAAACTCATTGGAAAATCTAGTTATTATTTTTCTCCTTCTCATCAATTTTTTATTTGCTATGTATTCCTATCTTCAAAGGACAATACAAACGTTCTCGTCTATTATTAAAGTACATATAAAAGAATAATGGTATGGTCAATGTACGGAAAACACTACTCTACTCAGCTATGTAACATATCAGCCCAATAAAAAAGTAATAATATTAGGTGAAGTAAAGTAAAGTAGGTAAACGGACTGAACCATAATAATTTTTCGTTATTTGGTGGCCACGCAGCAAAGTTATTGTCAAGACTGAAACTGACAACGGAGGGATTAGCTCCGAATTCTGTGAAAATAAACAGCAAGCCAATAAACACACAAAACTTTCTCCGGAAAACTAGAAAAGTCTTTTGTGTTATTATGCAGCCCGGTTTCTATAATGTCAAACAACTACCTGATGAGTCGTTTCTTCTAACTGGCGACTAGTGTGGTGGTGATGCGGTGGCACCAGCTTTAGAGAAAACACGTATTTCACCTTCGGTGTTCTTTATCCGTTCTTGTATTCCTATTTTCTGTAGAAGTATTGGTTGTCTGTTGTTTTTCTGGTCAAACTAATATAGAATAGAAATAGTTTGTCCTTTTGTGGGTTAGAAGCATATTATCAAGCTATCGTTATTACATGCTCCACAAGTGTACTTAAACTAAAGTGCTTGTATATGCATGTAATGTATATGCATGACATGGCATTTGCACAATATAGGAGAGCATGCGAATTTTATTGTGCTTGTGGAGTTGATTCGCAAAGAGACAGAAACGGAAAGACGGGAAATTTTGTTGAGCAAACAAAACATAAAAAACATGTTGCTCACTCCATAGTTCAAACATGTTCTGGAGAACTGAGCAACACGGAGTAAAGGAGAAAAATGTTATTGTGTATGCCTACCTATATGGCAAATATCATTGATTCTTTTTGAGCGCTGGGTATCTGATCTTACAGGAATAATTAGTTTTTTTTCTCCAGAGTGGCATTTCTCCTTGGAATTGCTAATCTTATCAGCAGAACTAAAATAAAATGACGTGATGACCTTTTGGAACTCATGAAAACTGGTTTCACATTGCAAAAAGACTGGACAAATTCTTTTATTGGCAAATAAATTTTGTGGAAATGACTACATTCTTATGTTTTATGCTATATTATAATTATTACAATATTATATTTGTCTTTACAGATATAAATATAATGGAATAAGTAGTTTTGTATTGTGCTCGTCTTAAAATAGTTACATATTAATTTTCAATTTAGCAAAGTGGATATTAAATTCATATCTTTGAATGCATCAATTGCTTCAAAGTGGTCAGCTTGTGATTTACTCACAAATAACTTCCCAATCACTTTCCTTTTTCGTTGAAGCACCTGCATGAACCAGGACTGGTCTTCCTCTGTGAAATGGCAATGGCAAAGGTTTCCCCATATACAAGAACACCTTGCTCCATTCAAACCCACCTCCTTCCGGTTGTATTTTGAATACTTTGTCTTCGCTTCTTGTCATTACAGGTGTGAAGATCCACTTTGTCTGTAATTCAAGTTGAAATGGAAACGCTGGCTTGTCACTGGCGCAAACTCGGACTTGAGGGTAGAAAGGTTCCAAAGCGTCGCGTAAAATCCCTGGCTGATTTGGGAGTGGAGCGGGTAGGGGTCTTCTCCTCACACACAAGTAGTTCCGTTCCCTGAATGGCTTTCCATCAAAACTAATTGAAAACTTTAATGTGGAAGATTTTAGTCGATTGTTGTAAACTAATTCTGGTTGGTCGATACTCCACCATTTGCCATTATCCTCTGCTTGCTTTGCAGTTGTTCCCCAAATTAGTTGTGCAAGTGGGTCAGGAGTGTGAAGGATGTAGTCGGATAAGTAGCTATTTTTAATTGAGCACTTTTTCCCTTCCCAAAACAATTGCGCGATTTCTCTTGGAATTTGGCTTTTTAAAGAACTAAACATACGAATAATGTCTTTTCCATCTCTTCGTACAGAAAACGCATTCCTATGTTTCTTAATGTCCTTGTGCACGAAATATGCAAGTTTCATTGTTTCCTGGCTGTACAATTTCCCTGAAGACTTGAGTTCTTGCAGAAGGGTTGACCATCCCAAAGCTACTGACTGGAGATCACACAGGTTTGAAATGTATTGTGCCAACTTGTCAAACTTGCTACTACTGGGGTTATTAGAATATGATTGTCGGATGACTTGCGGAACAATTGATTCTCGATTTGCTGGTGTCATGAGTTCTCCGAGAAACCCACAACTCACATTGGCTGGCTTCCAGTTTTGAAATTTGCCAGTTTGCTTATGGATTCTTGGGGAGTTGTTAAATCTGGCATGGCTTGTAGACGATTTAATGATCACTAGTAACGCGGCAATGAAAATTCCTATTTTTAACATGATTTTAGTTTTTAGAGCAACACAGGTTAAAAATGAAATGCTTATAAGTTCTCAATTTGTGTGGCTACAGATCATACTAAAGTTTTCGAAATCTTTCTTTGATTCCGAAAATAAATTTGATCTCGGAACTTTCGTGTGATCAGTTCTAGTGGCAAATTGAATATGATATGAAATCTCTATTAGCTCGAGTGATTCTGATCCCAATTTTGAATTTAATAAAAGCGATATTAACAACATGTTGTTCTAATTGAAGCATGTACATGCTTGATGATTACCAAAACCATGTTTCTTTGTTTGGTATAATATATTTTAAAACGTGTATACAAGTAACAAATATAATCAAATGAGGTGATATTGAATGGCAACTGTACAAGTCATGAAAATAGACAACGCTCAAGAGAGTATTTCGTTCTGAAAATTTATTTCTGAATATAAATATATCCGGCGAAATTCGCTTATTTGTAGTTTAAAAAATGTATGTATTGTGTAAATCATCGCTGCTAATTCTATGCTGGTCACATATTATAGTCAGCCAATTCATTGCCATTTCAATTATTCCATTTCCATACCAGACGAAAATAAACCGGTTATTAGTAAAAGCTGACATTGAGGTTAGGGTGCACAATATGGCACAAGCTATTCACAATTAAGTGAGTCATATAAATAATGTAACTGGCTGAAAATACTATGGATTACCCATCCCAGTAAAATGACGTAGAAACAGGGGTTAAAAAACCTTCTTCAGGTTTGCCATTACAAAAAAATCACTGTGCCTACACAGAGTGGTAGGTCATGTTCATTGTATTGTAATTGATGAAACGGGGTTACCAAAAATTAGTAAAAGTTGGAAAATATCACGGAGGACATTGATAAGTTGCTGGGGTGCATGAGCGTTAATTATTCTTTCGAACTATCGTTTTAGTAGAGTAAAGCTTATACATTGCATATTAAACTAGCATGAGGATACCAGGATACCATAGATGATGTTTCATTACAAGGAGTAGTTTGAAACGGACTTTGACCAGCAGGCATTCTTTACAAAGTTTATTTATAATGCAACCATGTTCTTCGGGTTCAATTGACACTCTTAAAACAGGTTTTAAAATTCTGTGGATGTCATAAACTTTGCAATGCAAATTCAATAAAATATAAAAATGCAACACTGCAAATGCATAATGCATGCATTTCATCACGTCTACTTCTTGAAAGTGTTTTGAGATTATAATTAGATGGAAATAATCAGATACAATGCAATAGACAAGTCGAAAATATGGTTAAAAACTTTTTATTCCAAACTTATTATATACTGTAGCACAAGAAAATTTTCATTAGTCACATACAAATTCCCAATAATAGCTTTTATCATTAGACAAAGGACGCTCTAATGCAACTTTTGGTAATGATCTATAACTGTTTTTTGGAGAATCTATTTGCTTCAGTGCATAAGTCATTTTGTTATCCGCATCATTAACAGTAATTTGAAACACATTTTTGGTTTCCTGGTTATTGATACGAATTGTCCTTGGCAAGAAAACCCAACCATTGGAATTCCGACAGAGTGTGATTGGTTTACCCATGTCAACACATAAATATTCTCTTTCATGATCCAACTTTTCTTTTCCACTTATCAATTCCAACTGGAAATTAACTCTTTTCAAGCCTCCTGGATTTTCTGTGATGAATGGTCTTGGTTTCCACCATGCAAAGTTTTTATCCCTCTCAAGTCCAACAAGTTCTTTCTTCAAAACGACACTACTTTCTCTACCATCTCTCCTCACATGTAGATATTCTCCAGATTTGACACTTTGTATTGCACATTTGGGTGCCCAAAATATTTGGCTAATTGCTTCTGGAAAGTCGAGAATAAGAGGCTCGTAGATTTCTTCACTCGGAATCCAATCTGCCTTCCCCAAATTCCGGCTGCTATCCCAATCATCCCACAGAAGATAAGCAAGGTTAATCATATACACTGAATGTTCCTCCCTGACAGCGAGATCGTCTTTCAGTTTCCAGCCATGCGTTAACCAGCTCATAGCATATATTTTGGTGTAGTATTCAATCGCTTCAGAGCTCCATATATTTCTCTCATAATCGGAGAAAGCTCTTATAACATCTCGTATGGATGCTGTAGGCCATCCTTTGTGTGAGCAATGCTGGAGACATGCATATCTTTCAGTTACGAATACTGCCATTAACTCAGCCATATCAGAAGAGTACTTGTCATATTCGGCTTCTGACTGGCAGTTTCCGGTAAGATCACTTCTAACAATACCCTCCATTTTGTAAAGAAGCCGATAAATTAATATGTACCAGCTTGACTTTCTAGTGACACTTCCGGTGAATAAGGTGTCCATTAAGGGATGAAACAAGGAAGCAAAAGCTACACACTTGCTTTCATTAAAAATGTTGGCTTTCTCAACTGCAGCTCTATCAATGAACTGAACCAAACTGTTTATATGCTTTAATTCCTCCGCTACAGTTTCCAGTGAAGTATTGACAACAGTTGCTATGGCTTTTGTAGGTTCTTTTAATCGCCACAGTTGTTTTGCTGCGTTCTCAACATATCCCCGATTTAATGAATCTTCTATTAATTTTGTAGCTTCTGTTTCCATCATGCTGGAAGGCCATGACTCTGTGCACCTAAGAAGCAACAAAATTGGGAATAAGACAACAATTTTTCTAGATTCCATGATGCTGCCTGTGCTGCTCCACAGTTAATCTGTAACTGATAAAAATTGTGAAGAAAAGAATGGCTGAAATGGGCAGAGGCGGTGGTGGACTAAGAAAATACTGTTTTGAAAGCACACCTGTAGAACGTCACGTCCGCATGGATAAAAAGGATATTTTCTTGGGCTCGTGAACCCAGACACCTGGTAATAACGGTAATAACCTGGTATTTAAGCACTAAAAATATTCATTCAATTTTGTCCCGTAATCCACTTGCATTTTTCAAAAATTTAAATTCAAAAGTTATTTTTTAAATATGAGAATAATGGCTTCAACTTCACTAGCCACTGCCTCTCCCTAGTTTAGTAGGTAAAGAAAAACCAGTTTTTTGGCATGAAGTTGGTGATAAGTTTTAAACATGAATATGACCATCATAACGAAATGCACTTAAAGTTTAAAGCTTGAGATGAAGGTACATCAATGGCTAGATTATACGATTACGTGTTGAAAATACAGACAGCAATGAGAGTATCAACATGAAACATTTTTATCAGGCAATTTTTCATACAAAGTGATTAAACACTAATAACACATAAACATAACACATTTCTTTAAAAAAAAATAATAGATTTCTCTCATATATCTCAATGTTGTAAATACACTAGAGTACTAATTAATTGTTAGGAATACTCAAACGATGATGTTCAGACAACTTTTTCATTTGTCAAGTTGTGTCATCATTACCTCTGGTCTACATATATTTTCTAAGCTCATTGGCAATTGGATTTTCTTGGAAATGTAGCCATCTGTCTTTCATATCATTGGCATATTTGCCTTGTACTGTTGGTTATATGTATGCATAATTAAGCTAGCAAGGTTCTTTCACTGGTATAACTGTATTTTTTGTAAAAGTAAAAGTAAAGTAGTGCTGAGCTTCTAGTTTTAAGATATGTTTTATCTGGCAATCTGCTCACAAGTTTCAGTAATGACCTTCTGAAAATTTATGCATAGTGCTATATTACGTTAAATATTTACATTTCGGGAGGATGTTCAGCTTTTGCACGATTTTGGGAAGCGAAACGACAATGAGATTGCTTTCCTTCCAGATGATGGGATTATATAATGTACATGGCTAAAGAGTAACGGTAACACGCTAAATGATGCAACATGAATGAGATGAGAACATGTAATTCACATCCCATTTTGCTTGCCTTGCTTTCGGATATCGGTTATCCGTTTATTGCATAGATATAACATTGCGTAGGCTGCACCATAATGTACCATTGCTATCATAGACGAGACGCATATCAACGGAATTGATACTGGATTCTGAGTTCCAGATAATCCTGGAATTCCCGTTCCAGTTGTGTTTAAACCCATCATAAATGCGTTTCTGCCCCTTAGCTAGTGCTGTTTTGTTATGGTGTCACTTGTATGATTATAATACTAATTTTTGATCTCACAAAATCACTATTTTGAATCAGTTTGTTGGAATATGTAATAATAAGAAAAATATATTAGGTTTCTATGCATTTTGCTTTTCAATAAAAACATCTTGAACTGAAGTATTATTAATTGGCGAAACCAGTTTTGGTTTTAATTCATTAACTATGGATACGACTAATTTAAATGAAACAACGACTGATATCACTGAAACTTTTGACCCATTTGTGTGTGGTCTAATTAACTTTCCAACTACAGGCATTGAGTGCTCCAATGGATGTGAAAAACCATGTGTTAAATGTCCGATACAAGTTACATTCATGACCAATGAAAAGCTATACCAATTTGATGGACTTGGGCATAAAGTTTGCCTAGTGTTACTAGTTGTCACTTTATTAGTTGAAATAGTGGGAATCCTCTGCAACTTTGTCATTATTGAAGTCATTAGAAGGATAAATCTTAAGAAATTATTTAGCTTTCTTAATACAACTCAAGCATGCGTAGATGTATGTTGTTCCATATCTTCAATCACGCACATACTAGCTATTGTTGCATTTATTGGTAAATATTTTAAGACAATCAACTAAATGTAATGATCTATAATAAAACCCAATTAATTTTTTGGGAAGCAGATAATATTTATGCTAATTTAAATCAATATTTTTTGTTTGCAGAAAATTGGTTCGTACCGGGCAAAGAAGTTCTTTATTGGCTGCATTTTTCAACTCTTAATTATTTGTTTTGTACGTCCTTATGTACTCAAAAGAACATTAGTATCCTGCATTATAATATTGAAAGCTGTTTTTATCAATTTTAACTACTTTATACTTTCCCATAGGGAGACGAGCTTCAATTTACACTACATTACTTCTGTCAATCAACCGTTACTTCGCGGTTATCAGCCCTTTCAAATTCATAATTAGGAATACTCGTAAAAATGCCAAATTTCAAGCTGGACTCGCACTTTGCTTGTGCATTACTTTAAGTCTTCCTGGTTACTTGGGCCATTACATTGACCACAACACCTACTGTAGTAATCAAGAGTGTGGTTTGCATCTCCCAAGCTTCTGTGACCTGCAATATGTTGTTTTAATGTCTACAATGTACCAAATTTGGTCTATGAAATTTAGCTGGAGTGTCTATGTATTGTTGGAGTGGCTACCGATACCACTGTTCTTTTTGTTCATTGTGCTGCCATACAGAAAGGTTTGTAAACTCGTAATTCATTCTATCTGTCGGAAAAATCTATTTTTGGTAGCATGTTTTAATTTTTCATTCTAGATGAAGACAGAGCAAAAACAGAGGAAACCTTTGAATATTGGTGGACTCAGAGAATTTCATCCTTTACAGATGTTTCTTCCTCTTGCTTTGCTACACAGTTTTATCAACATTTTTCCTACAATTCTTTTTGTCAATACTTTCATCGGAATGCCGTACTATAGAGAAATATGGATGATTTCAGTATTGACAATGGCTCTTAACTCACCAGCAAATTTTTGGATTTCCATGACTGCCTCTGGAAACTATTTGAAAGGGACAGGGTTTGGACCAGACGCAAAGCAACTTCTATTAGATGGTTGGAACTGTTTACGAAATAGATGGAACTGAGGTGAAATCGCTGAAAATGGTTTTTTTATTGCATTTTGTCATTTGGATTTACAAAGCCAGTAAACAACATGAAAAGATTACGGTTTTCAATAAAGCTGTTTGAGAGAAATGCTTAATAGGGTGAGCCGAACAGTTAAAAATTTGAAGAGCTTTTGAATGTTGCCTGGTGTGGATTATGGCAAAGCAATCGTAGAAAAATGATGTCGATGAGTTAAGGATCAGATATTATTCAAGTCCTTCACAAATACGCATACATAAATGAAAATACTTTATTCTTCCAACGTTCATGACAACGTGATGAAAATAGTGTAGAGGTGTGCTATATGCTGGTCTAAATTCTAAAACTAAAACCCACCTTTCAACTGTGAATAATTCTTCTGAGAAGGATTTATTATGGTGTTACAACTTCAAAAGATTTTAAGTCATTTGAAGAAACGGTATTTTTCCTGATATTTTTACATGATATGACTGATACAGAGGATGTTAAAAAATTGTCTCTTATTAACTAGTCTATGTATCACGATCTCAACCAATCCAAGACTCCATGGCCTTCCTAAAGTACTATTCCAGCTTTTATTGAAGAAATTAGCATAAAAAGGGAATTTTTCAGTGAATGATTTTTAGCAGAAAAAAGTTATTGTACGTTAAATATTGGATTTAGTTTTTAAATAGATGACTACTTTTCTGAATAAATTTGCAGTGTAGCTAATAATAAATTTGCTGTACATAATTTAGGACAAATAATGGGTTACAAATATGTAATGGTGAGCTTGGCTCTTTAACTCGTTCATAGCTCATTAGCTCATATCATGTATGGAACTTGGATAAACATGAAAAGTACAATTTAACGTGCGAACTGTAGCTAAAATTACTAATTTCAAGTTATGACCTGCAGTAAGATAATAGATAGATACGAATAAGTAAACCCTTTGTTTAACTAGGATTCTATAAGATATTTAGATTTTTCTAGTTTTTACAATGCGTAAGTTCAGTTTTGAACTTGTGAAAGCAAGATTTAAACTTCTGTTTGGAGGAAATATGTCAAAATAATAGTCATAGTGTCTAATTGTAGTATTAGCGAATATGTACATAATTATCTGAATTTAAGATAATATATACAACATATTAATACAATGTATGCGGTTTTAAAAAGGGTCAAAAATTTCTTCGTCTTAAAGATTTTTTCCGTTGTTTCAATAGTTTCTAGAAGTAAGTAGACACAATAATTGGCTGTAAAAAACAAATAGTGTTCTCTGCATTATTATTGCTGCTTGTGACTAAAGCAAGGTGTATTTCACAGCATAAGTCCTCAAAAATAAATGTTTTGTTTGTGTATTTAAAAAATAATGATGAACTCAAGCACTTGTGTTAACATATTTATAACATTTCATGATGAACAGTTTTTTTTGTATTAAAATTTTCTAACTTAAGTTGATAAGGACTTTTTGCATGTGGTTTCTTGATGAAAGATTTGGAGTTATAGTTGCTTAAGCGCGTAAACTAAGCGTGTTTTTCTCCAGGTACATGAAATTGTCATGCATTTGTCGATGTTAATGAACTTGCATAAGGTTATTTCTAAATCAAATTTGGAAAGCCATGTTTCCTTCCCATAACAGAATATTTAACTATGTTCGTTCATCGCTAAAACCGTTACGTGCATGTTGAGATATTATTAAAACTGCAGTTATTAACTAATTTAGTCTTTATTTAATAATATAAAAGAATATTAGGCACAAAAAAATTAAGGTACTTCTCACCAACACGAACCTTATGCATGACAACAAAAATATTGATAAATATAATATAACTAGACCCACAACTTTAATTTCACAGGGATACAATGCTATTGATACCTTCTAGTGATATTGGTTAAATTTTCTGGGAAATGACGGTTTTTTACTACGTGTATTTTAAATGGAAGAAAAGCGTCTCGAATAGCAACGCAATTTTCTTCCATTTAAAATACACGTAGTAAAAAACCGGCATTTCCCAGAAAACTTAACCAATATCACTAGAAGGTAACAATATCATGAGTCATGAGACATAAAGGTATGACAACACATCATTTTTCAGTTTCCACAATACTGGCTTCGGTTTTGGCAAGTGAACATGTACTCATATTTTATTTATGCCTATGCATGATTATGGCGCATCAGCCTCAAAGAATATTAATCATATTTAGTACTGTTCAATTTGTTTTAATGCCTACCTATATCATTATTGACCCGGTGCATTGGTTTATCCAGTTCCTTAGTCTGTTATAAAAGGTCAGATGAGATATATGAGGTTTTAATCGAGAGGCAAGCTCTATGAAAAGAATCTCAAATTATTTATTTCACATGTCCATTTTTAAAGAATCTCAAAAATAGTTAAGTATAGTATTGATTTTAGGATTCTCACGCATAAAAGCTTTTGGTATTTCGAAGACAAGGATGTATACAAGGTTTCGGACAAGATACAAAAACGACTTCACAGGCAGATACGATTGAAACGAGAAAAATGGTTTGGGAAGTGGCTCAAGTCATGCCCAGTATTGAGGATATATTTTGGTGGCACTAACCTTTTCGACCAGCTAACACCTCTAAATCTCCTGAACTTTGTTATAAATCAGACAACAAGTTTGTTGCTATTGAAGGGGTAATGAGTGAAAATGTCTTGAAATAAAATGAACATTGAAGTAGATCGTATGTTTGTTGTTATATATTATTAAGATAAATGCAAAACGAGTTCATGGTAACGATATTTTTATTCATAATCACTGTAATTTGTGCCTTTTATTTTATTTCTATAATGCACTAATGTGTGTACAATTAAACAAAAGTACTATGAGATATTTATTTCCGTAACGTATTGTGCAAAATTTTGAATAATATTTAGTTTGTGCAACATCTAATGAGTGCGGTTTATTGTAACAGTAAAATAAATTTACAATTTGGGTTTACTCACAAAAGCATTTGGTTCATATATGTTGTTACATGGTTATTTGGCGGATGCTTATGGAAGATAGAACTTGATCAAATTATGAAATTTTGATTATTAAAGCTTATTTTTTATTTTACCTTTTCATTTTTCTATCGACTAATAAAATTTGTACTGTCAAGTTAGTAGCAAAATCAAGACAGCTTAAAGGAGTAAGTTGATCCACCCAATTCACTGCACCGAACATGATCTTGATTGGACTGCAGGATTTGTAAAACTTTCTCTTCCATTTTGTTTCCCATGATACCTTTGAGCCATTTTCTTTCTTTATTATAAAAGTATGCTTTAATTTTTGAAACACGTGTAATGATTGCATGTATACACCAGCCATTCCACCTAGTGAAACAATTAGAGCCAACATGCAATTGATCACAATGATACCAAACATAGCTAGGGGTATCGCATTATTTCTTGACCATTTTGAACGTATAGCTGCAGCAGAGGAAAATGACAGAATGATAATACAAGCTATGATGGAAAGGGACATTAAGGCCTTTTGTAGAATTTCATTCATCAGATTTCCCAGCATTTGAATATTTCTGTAGATAACAGCAGTTGACTGAATTGGTATAAGGTTTGTGATGGAAATTCGTTCAAAAACTTCCAAATATTCTCGAAGACCGAGCGTGCAAAGAATAGCAACACCACTAGTGACAAAGAGAGCTGCATGGCAGGTGAAAGCCCACATTACATGATTAATTACCAAGACAATTGTTTTCACTACATTGTTACAAATTGTTAAATAATATGTTGAGTTCATGTTATCATAATCCGATAAGCATTCTATTAGTAACCAATAACCAGCTAAAGATGGTTTGCAAGGATTCCGCCAATGTAGTCCGTACAAGTAGAGTGGTGGATATAGAAGCATTGTCAGAAAGAATCCGTATGCAAAGCCGACGTTCATCTGCTCAATTATCGGTCTGTTTCCTGTGTTGCAATCCGATATATATCTTTTTGAATATTGCAAACAACCATTGATGTAGGTCACCAAATTAGACAGTTGAATTCGACAGATTTGCAAGTGGCAGTGGCCAATAGAAAGGGTGACTAAGCCGATTCCAAGAATTAGCTGGTTGAATTTTCTTGTTTCACTTCCGTCCTGGTGATTACAGACACCCTGTAGTGCAATGATCATGATGAAAATTCCATGGATACAGCCTTTGATGTAGAGGCTCTTGTAACAAGGTTTTAAAGGAGTGACAAAAGTTATATTGCCGAGTAAAGGGTTCCATTTAACTAGTATGCTATCTATACTTCCAGAAACAAGTAAAATTAGGCGGAAGTAGGGGAGATGATGACGAAGCATTTTAGTTTCTACGGGAAAACAGTGTGTCAAAATGTATATTTCTAAATCAGGGTCTGAAAGTTTTCTAACACGTATCAAATATTGTGATGGCACGTAGCACAAATGTGACACTGTTGCCCGTTTCTTATTTCATTAAACTGTCCTAAATGTTTGTGTCTTGCTTAAGCTAATAACTATATGTACTTCCTATTTCGATTTTTGATTAAAAGTTTCACAACGATACATTAGTTTTGATTATACAATAATACGTTCGTATTTATATAATGCCTGATAATGTTCTAATTACTAGCTCCGGCTATATCAGAAAAATGTGCTATTTTAACGATATCGACAACTGAATCTTTTGCGGATATCTTATTATTATAGTTTTGACATGATAGGATTGGTTTCAACAATTGATGTTATATAATTGTACCTTTGTAATAGATTATACTGTAAAGACTTGAAGTATACGATTTTCATGTGAAAGTATTAGTTTCAAGAATAGTAAGTAAGTTGCTGATAGTAATCACACATTAATGTAGGTAGTATTGTATATTTTATATTACAAAAGTGTTGATCATATGCTAGATAAAACGAATCCTACAATGAATTATTGTGAAGTAGCATGTTTCAAAAACTGAATATTAGTCACAAAAGTCGCATTGGTTATCTTTCTTACCAAATCAGTTATAGTGACTATAGCTGTTATTATCTACAGATGACAAAAAAGTGATTTAGCAAAAAGGTTGAGCATAAATTTCTGTCGCAATTTATAACTATAACAATAACACAGGAATATATTTTGCCAGATAATTGTTCATAATCATCAGTAATTTTGGCAAGTTAAAAATCATCTTGATGTATCTGGGCATCGTTTATGCGAAACAGCACAGCTTTAAAAAATTATAGTAGATAATCAAAACTTAAAACTCTAGATATCAAGATATAAAAATCAATTTCTATAAAAGATTATATTAAGAGAGTCCAAGGTCAACTATCCGTGCCCATTTTTCCAATCGCCTAAACTAAAATTAAATTTGACCTATGGCTAGAGATGCTGAAGTTGCTACCCATGACATGCCCATCAGTGGGATTGAAGGAATATATGAAACAATATGCGCTTTGAAAACTAAATAAGTTCATTTTTAGTATATTAAGTTGTGATGCAAAACTGGGATCCCGAAATTTCAAACGGATATAAAATAAGCTTTTAGCTGCAGTAACCAGCAAATGCTTATCATAGTGAATAAGGAAAATATGAATGCAGAATAAAAATAAAATTATGACAACTTTCACTAATGAAAATTGAATGCAATATTTATTTATTTATTCATTAATACAAGGGAAGCCCTCATATGAGGTAACCTACTTCCTAGGACATAGTCAACCATTAATTACATTCATTGACTAAGGTGATGGTATTAAATAGGGCGACTAATTTCAACCCGCCGTAATTTCACATATATTCAAGCAATTCCTACATACAGTATATCATTTGAAAGACCATTTTAAGTAG
Source organism: Willowsia nigromaculata (assembly GCA_034700605.1). Classification (NCBI taxonomy): domain Eukaryota; kingdom Metazoa; phylum Arthropoda; class Collembola; order Entomobryomorpha; family Entomobryidae; genus Willowsia; species Willowsia nigromaculata. The sequence goes on along the minus strand of JAQIXX010001851.1, from coordinate 14,370 downwards.
ATTAAATTATGCTAAACAGTTGCCAAAATTTTAAACCCTTATTCGATAGAGCGCAGAGTTAAAGACATAACACAAAGAGGCTGTTCACGGGTATTACGGGTAATTTTGCAATTTAGTTTTGCTTATTGTTTGTAGTTATTTTTGTGCATCAGATATCTTAAATTAAAGAGCATTAAAAACTGATTAAAACATATTGGCGTTTGTTTCAAAATTTGAGTTTTTAGTGTGATTCCTCAAATATACAAAATTACGTAATTCAGTGTTTTTGTAAAAAAGCTGTGGAAAGGTGCCATATTTAAAAATACCATTACTTCATGTACATATCAGAAAAATATTTCGCTAATGAGTTTTTTAGAGGAACTTTTTATGCTCTTTAAAATCCCGTCAAAAATTTTCAAAAAAACTTGTTGGTAGTAGGAATACCATGCAGTTCTGTGCACGGGGGTTAAATGGAGTTTAACATGGGACAAAGTTCAATGCAACCTCATTTTCTTAACTTAAGGCCAAACAAAAGAAACTAAACAGCCTAATAATCTCCATACTAATGCTAATGAGAATTTACCTTGACATTATTAAACATCTGCCTTTGTTTGCGAATTAATTGCAAGAGTTTCTTATAAACCTCGTGAACAGCCTCTTTATGATAGGTCTTTAACTCTTTGCGCTCTATTGAATAAGGGTTTAAAATTTTGGCAACTGTTTGGCATAATTTAATCTACTTAAAATGGTCTTTCAAATGATATACTGAATGTAATGATTGCTTGAATATATGCGAAATTACGGCGGGTTGAAATTAGTCGCCCTATTTATTACGAGTACCTTATATTTGCTACATGGTCTATACATGAACTCTAGAATAGCATGTCTGGAACTTCAATGTATTTCCATATATGATATATATGTATACTCATTTTTTTTAAACCTACAATTGATTATGAGATAGAAATGCTAGAAAATTTGTATTTATTGGCGCAACAACAGCATAATGAAATATATTTACAGTAAAATATTGATGAGAATTTATTTACTTGTTGTGAATTCATAACCGTTAAAATAAACTAAACTACTACTTTTACCTTGGAAAAAAGCTAGAAGGAAGTTGATACCACATATAAAACCTTTTAAATAAACTTAAGCTCAGGCTTGCACAATGATCAACCCAAAATTGTCTCTCTCTGTCACTGACCTTGACTTTACAAAGAGAAAAGTTGATGAGCAGGGAAATTCCCATTCCAAATTTTTGAAAGCTACATACATTATAAAATTAGCTTCCCCATTGAGACAATTTCAGGTTCCAAACAAACTCAGTTTGCCTCACCAGAGCTCTATCTTGGCAATATACATCCACAATCAGTTCTTAATTTTTACTTAAATTAGTACTCATCAGAATAATCACCCCATGGGGAACATTTGCATTTTTCATTAGGATCTATGAAACACCCTGCGTTTCTGTCACATGTTGTAGTTGTAACTGGTGCTGGTAACGTGTTCTCATAGACACTCTAGAGTTGATAAAACAATTGTAAATTATACTGTTCATGTGGATTTAGGTTTATTAGTTATTGCAATTTCAAGTTTCATACAAACTTACACTTGGTCTTCCCTCCGCTCCTTGAGAATTATTCCGGGTTCCATTTTCACCGTTAGAAACATTTGTAGATGCGGGGTCCATTGTGCTTGTTGGTAAGCTGTAAGCTTGTAATGTGATCATGGCAAGTAAACAGAACAATGTTAAAATCACAGAAATACTTGCACCAGTTGCCATATTGATAGTAATAATAATACGTCTTAGTCTTTGCACAAAAGACAATAACCAAAATATGTGTGTAGGTAGAGACTTTTTGCAGTGATGTGGGGACAAGATTTTATGTTGAAAGTTAGTTTGGAGAAAATAAAATGAACTATAAGATTTTTTAAGACAACTTATTTTGCCATACAATACTTCTTATTCGAAAGGATTTACTCGCTTAAGTCACTGGTTTCCATGTGAAATAGTTAAAATTACTTATGTATGGAATGATCAATTAGATGGTGTAACGTACTACAAGCTGTAATGGGTGCGCCAGGTTTAATGTCTTATATGATAAGAGTTTACTTGGAAATGACTAATGTTTGTTTTCTATGTAAAGTTTAATGTACATTTTATAACAGATTAGATACTTAAGACGTTTTTTTGCACAAGCACTATTGTGGTATATTATCTATATAAACTTACAATTTTCCGCAAGCTTAAATTCTCTACATATGCATGTATCATGTATTTATGAATCATGGCTCTCCTCTGTAAGAAGCTTTATAAATTTTTCTACAATTATATAGTTTACTGATGTCATCATTAGGGCATGTAAACTTAATGAATACCTATATATTGGAATGTTCTATTTAATATCTGGCAAAGTGGTATATTCTGACATTTTTAATGATTTTTTTTTTCAGTGTAGTGCTTTATGTATGCATGTATGTAACGCATCAAAGCGTGTATAGGTATGTAAAATGAATTTATATTCGCGAAGCCTTTTGATAAATTTCTTTACATATCACATTTCGTTAGAAGTCACATATTCCAAAGTTGGAATCCAAACCCAAACGATAATGCCGCAATTTTGTTGTTGTAAATGTTGCTGGTTTTGCTGCAAGTCGTTTTTCGGAATGTCAAATGATAAACGTCATACAAATACGTCAACAAGCAACCCTACCAAACAATAAGAAGAACACATAATTTCTAGAAAACGGTGGCATTTATTGAACTTTATATCGAAACTTTGAAATTACCTTTAGGCAAGATAAATAAAAGTTGTATCAGCATAAATATTAGATTAAAGTATTCTTCAAATACTAAACCAGGAACTGAATCACTAGCATAATGTTTAAGTGGATTAATTGACTGAATTTTTGAAATTCAACATATCATGAAAGTTACATGAGATTAAATTTTTTATCAGTGTTTCGTATTGACAATTCTTCGAAAATCGCTTGACAAATCTTACTGGATACGCCTGTTGCCTGTTTCTAAAAATTAAGATGTTTCCCTTCAAAATGTGAGGTATCTGTCATAGGTATGAAAATAAACGCATGCACTGGAAAGAATATAATGATTATTTATCTTAGTTTGTATATTGTAAAATTTCAAATATACGCTCTCCTCCTCTGAAGTCTCCCATTTATTGACACCCGGGGCCTGTGGGCTAAAATATATGCAAAGCATGCAGACGCCCTATTTTTCATTACTAAACTAATTTTGCCATCGATGCTTTTGAATTTTTCGTGGTCTTAAAATTAGATAGAGATAATGACGAAAACGTCGACGGAGTACTTTTGGTCCCTTCCATCTCACTCTTAATATAATAGGAGATCCGGCTACTTTCTCATGAAAATGTAACGGATTAGAAAAACGCCCCGGTGTCAACAAGTTATTTACGGCATGCTGGCAAAAACATGAAACATTAACGGACTAATAATTTATGTTTAGTTGTTTGCGTGGGCTTTTTGAGGTTAAGCTTATTGTTGTCATTGTAATGTCGACATTTCCATCAAATAAGAAGCATATCATGAATCAATATATCAATGTACTCAAATGACTTTTTGAACATTTATGGAATGTCGATCTGAGCTTCGGATCAAGATACTTCAGTTTTTGATAATTTCAGTTATTTTGGTTGAGCACTACATAATTCTTTAAAAAATATATAGTAATGTTGCTACAACATATTAGTTTGTTTGAAAAATGTTGCAAAACATCCCAGTTACTTCATCCAACGATCCTACATTGGGATAATAAGTCTCTTACACTGTATTCACTCAACCGTGACAAGTCCACTAATAGAAGATTAACCTTCAAACGCTCTCTGCTCGTCCTTCTCATTTTTATTTATTTATTACAAGGAATGCAAATACTCTTCACAAGTTCTGCCATTCAAGATTTAAAATTTTCAACCGAAAAATTTATATTTCCAATGGGTTTAGTGTACCTGACTGTGACACATGTATATTTAACGAAAATGCATCATCATGCTGACACCATCGCTGCTTATGTAAACAATCACTTGCAGTTATTGAGGGATAACAAATGTTTGGGAACTTCAGAGATCAAATCGTTACACTTGTTGCATAAAATAAATTTATTTTGTGCCCAAATCATAGCCTACAATGCAGTTACAATGCCATTTGCATTTTTGTATGGACTCCACTGGATACATCCATGCAAGCCCTCGTTACTTGGTTACTCGATACTTGAAGAATGTTCGGGAAATATAGGTGGCTGGCCTGCGTTAATAAAAAAGATCGTCGTGTTCCTTGTCAATCATTGGATGTGGCAAATGCAGACAAACATATTACCACTCGTCCATAGTGGGCTGCATATCTTGTGTACACTCAGCTTTTGCAATCATATTCGAGCATTTCAAAAAATGGCTAACAGCGAGAATATTTCGGGTATTAGGGCTGCACTCATGTACAGAAAAACTCAATTATTAGCCATTCTGATGAATGAAACTCAAAAATGGGGATTCACAGGCAGTATGATGATAGCAGTGATACCAAGTCAAGCATTTTGTACTGCTTCATTTGTGAAAATGATTAGGGAAATCGATAACGTTTTACCTTTAATATTCTTTGGTACTGTGTTGGTTGACTGCATTCTGATAATATTGATTCTACTTGGTGCAATGGCAAGCGTTTTGGAGGTTTCAAAAGATGTTCTTTCTAAGGTGGAGCTTGGAAGGAAGTTAACATTTTTTAATAAACGCAGTAAAAGAATAGAAATAAAATGGAGGAAGCGACTTTACAGATCCTGTGCCCCCATTAAAGTGATGTTTGGTTCAATAAATTTTGTAGATAGGCTGACTCCACTCAATTCTTTAAACTTTGCCAATAGCTTAACAGTCAATATGCTTCTATTAAAATAAGGATAATACGTAATTAATAATGCTAAAACTCATGTTAAGATTTAAATATGTATAACATAGATTTTAAGTTCTTTATGCAATATTTTTGTGAAATGGGAGTTTTAATGCGAAAAGTAAAGAGATGGTCTCGTACCTTTCAGGAAATATGAGCTGTATGTATTATGTCATTGATATTAAATACTATTGCTTTCCGAATTCATATTCATAATTCTAACAAAATAAAAAGGTATACATACTTTAGTAAACAAGAACATCCAGGTACTATACTTGTATATTTGTATTTTACAAAGAATATTTTTACGTTTCTTTGTTTGGTTTCTTTTAAAACGGCACCTACGTACATTTCATGAAAGTGTGACGTCCCCTTGTCTTTCTTTTTTCTCTTTGTTGTCAAGTCTCACTGCCCACTTGGTAACGAGTTGCTCAAGTAGTGGATCTACACGCTAGAATTCGCTGCCTTTAAGTCATCGAAGCAAGTATAACATTTTTAATAGATTTTCTTTGGCTTTCGCAATAGATAGGAAAACCAAATGCTGCATGGATTTGAGTTATTGATTGTTAATATATACGTAAAACCAGATATCGTAATTTTGCACTACAATTATGGATGTATTCAATGGAAATTTATCATTGTACTATCAAGATCTATTTGAAAACATTTTTGCATTTTTTCGAAAAATCTCAAGCAATATTCTGCGTACTGCATCATGCATAATGGCTCAACGTTCAACTCGGGTAGCATCATACTTTACACCCACACTGAACAAATATTATGAATTTTTTATGCAAGTTGGCAATAAGCAAGTACAAACAAATGAGTATAAATTGGTTTGATTCTTATGAACTTTCTTAACATTCCTTGAAAATACTCAGTACAGTAACACATCATAATAAAGGATCAATAAACTGCTGGTGACTAACTCGAAAACATATTTTGACGAAAAATTACATGCCTGTATTATTTTCAATACATCACCAAATACAACACACACCATCTAATCTAATATATCCTAGTAACATGTTCTACACCGGGACACAACTCAACATTAACAAGACTTGTCACCGCTCCCGTCATTTTGAAGATGGAAATGCGCGATAAAGCTTCATATCAACTGCTGCTCACTCTCTGCCGACTTCACCGGAGAAATATGTATGTATCCTTTGAAAGGAAACATTCCTGCATAAATATTATGTACCTATATAATAACACAACATTACCTATGACCTCTGCTACACAATGCATACAACAATCTGGAAAACTGGATTTCCTTATTCTCCCTCAGAATAACTCTGTTTTCTAATGCCTTGATAAAATACACATTCTCTATAATTCTAATTCAAGTTGGATCGGAATGAAATCTTCTGAGAGAAAAAGAATCTTACCGTCGTGTCATACACATTCTCTAATTTCAGCAGCAGCTGGCTTTATACATTACCTGCCAGCCTGAAAGTCACCTAAAAATGTGGAAGGCTTATATATTTTTTTAACAATGCCATACCGAAAAATCATAAGTAAGAAATAGAGAAATAGGTATTGTCAAACATCAGCATGGAATGGCAGAGTTTAACAAGCGTTGTTGACCTCTTCTCCCTACCTCTCTGCCATATGCCTTGTCAGGCTATTGTGTTTTGTTGTGAATGGAATGCTAATAATTCCACCGATTTTCATTTTGTTACACAACAGTGAAATGGCATGCATGTATGCATGCCTACCTGTCGTTAATATTGTTGTTACGACAATATTCCTGAAAATATTAAACTGCCGGTTCTACTGCTGCTCCTGATGTGATGTCTGTGTGCGATAAATAATTTTATTGTATTTAAATCCAAACACTTTTATTTTCCCAATGCATTTCATACTGTGTGACATATTTGTATACGTTACCTACTACTGTGGAGAAATGATATATTATTTCAAATTGGAACTGGGAAAAGGGAAACGGTCCTTTCATCAGCTAACTTTTAAAAATATACTTTTCTCACTTGTATTTGCTCAAAATCTTTGAAGATTATTGCTTGTTTTAAAGCAATATAATAGGAACATAATCGACTTTATAACGAGAAAATAGCCAAGTATGAGCAGTCATCACATTCACACAACTTAAAAGTTGCTGATATGAGTAGACTCAGAGGGTTATTTAAGATTTCACGGTATGAATTTTTTTCCTCGTGTTTTCATAGTCACGTTTTGCTCAAAGTGTGCGTGCCGCTCCGTCCACATTTTTGTCCTTTGTTTCAGCTCTATAATATGCTTTTATACAGTAGGTTTTTTTTCTTTTCTTATGAGTAGTGGTAACTAAATTAAGACGAAAATCAGGCGGAGAAAATGCAAAAAAGAGGATATGAATAATTTGCAAGCACGTGGCCACGTGTATTCAGATTAAAGCTCATGCATGGCTGAAATGAAATAGAGCTTTCTTAAGCTCTGTTAGTGAACGCTTTCGTTTTTCTTAGTTGATCAGGGAGCAAAAGCCTAATTGTAAGGTTTGTAGACGGTGAAAGTATATATAACTCTTGTGTTTTCAACCAATTTCATATTTTCTCGTTGGTAGAAACAGGATTTATTTTGAGTCCACTTTGTATTCACGCTTTGGAATTGGAATGTTTGCTGCTTTGCTTTGACCAGCGGTAATAATAAGAGTGGCCACTCTCTTCGAAATAATAATGGGGCAAACGACTTTTTAAACTTGTCATTTTCAACTTATATGACTTTTGTATAGGTTGTCTACATGCATTACAAAAGTTTATATTAAGTAGCTATTTGTTTAAGCTGCTTTTGATGTCGATACTATTTGTTGTAAAATGGCACGCTGCTTTGCTTTGGTAGTAGTGATGTCGATCATGCTAAGGTATTTGCAGTTTTTTGTATGATTTTTTGCTTGTATGTTTTCAGCTATCTTAATTGTTGGCGGAAATTACACCACTACGTTTTGTTCTCAAAGTTGAGGGTAAGAAAATTATTGGAAGAAAAAAATGCAAAAGGTTGCGGAGGAGTTTTCAACCTTTGGTTTTTTAGCACGTGACACGATTACCATTTTTTCGCTCATAACCTCCTAGTCCATACATTTGGTACAATGTTAAGAAATCTTGTGCATGCATTTTTTTGTTGATAGATTATGACTCTGACCTGAGGTCTGTTATGTGTGAAGTGTGTGTGTACACATTGTAGTTAATGGCTAGGCACCTAGTTATCTATCTGTGTCATGAGCAATTAGTGCCTTTCGTTTTATTTCTCCCTCTCTTGTTATTAGTTTCCATCAAGCTCGTAGAGAAAAGTTCGTCACCTCCTCCTCGTCATAATCATGTCATGTTTTCGCCTCTGGACTTTTCGACAAGCAAAAATTAAACGTTAGGTAAGTTTTATATGCCTACTACATGTTTGCCAATTCTTTGTTGTATTATAAGAATAAAATACAACAATAATCAAAACGAGGAGAAGGAAAAGCGTCAGGATTTCCCGAAAAATTGGCAGCACATTTTAATTATAGCGATGATTATTGGTTTGCTTCTTGGTCTTATGACGATTTCACAATATATGACGGTGGTGGTGGGAGTGCACACACACTAAAAATAAATCCAAGGAGGCATATTCCAATATAGCCTAAAGCTCATGGAAAGATTTGTACTTCACTTCTCCCCTCTATATTTATTGCACTCATTCTCTCTCATTGTGAAAGTATATATGATGGAGTGAAAAGTGAAGAGAATGATGATGTGAAAAGGGAATGGAAAAATAGGTGTAAAAATCGATAGACCTTTTTCGTTATGTGTAATTATTACACGCGTTGGCGTTACCACTGACCTGGCTTGGCCTTGCTTACAATTTGCGTTCCGGGAATATGAATCTGGAGCAGTGGACCGGTGGTGATGTTGGAAAATATGGTGATTTGTTGATGTACATGATGAAATGCTGTAGTATTATGATTTTGTTGATAATTTACAGTTATAGTGATGCTAGCTCAATCCTTGAGTTATTTTGGGTATTGAGAAATACGTAAATTAAAATACTGGCGATTTTAATCAGCGCACCATATGGAGGCGTGCATATAGTTGGATAGTTTGAGTGAGAGAAATATCCGGTGCGGATTAATGCCTACCTATTTCCATTATTTTGATAAATACTGTTCATCCATGCCTAAGAAAAGCTTATATAAACATTCCTGACTGAGTCGAACACAATCGCAACTTATTTTTAATCTGGCATTGTCCATGTATTTGCTCCTCTGAATATTTTATGAATTTGTTGACAAAAATCCCGTCGCTTTGACGCACATTTTATGACGTGATGTGTTGGCATATACTGTAGTATTATGATTTTTATCAAGGTGACATGGACACTACTGTACATTGCTGGAGAAAAAAGTGTCTGGAATGCCTAGACACATGTGTTGGTACGAAAAACAAAATACTTTTCCTTTAAAATCTCTGTATTTCTTTTTATTACCCAGAAGGCCCCAGAAACTATGAATTTTTCTGCCCAAAAATGTACAAACTTGTGAACACCATACTATTATCATCTCATCACATCAGAAGGAGGTAGTCGACTTTTTGAAAATGTGTAGGCATTTGATACGCACGACGCAAGCAAGCCGCTCATTTTAATCTTAAAAAATTCCAGCTGCTAACTGCATTAAATAAAAATAATAATAAGCCTTTAAACAACCAGCAAGAGTTTCGAGCTTTGTATGATATTTGCTTGCGACACAACAATCACCAACATGCTGTTTCAGTCGCTGTTGAAAATGCTCACTCAAAAGTTACATTGCAACTTGCAACTCACTGGATAATGACAATAATTTAAGCGATAATAGCAATATTAACAACGCTTCATTTTGTATATGCACAAGAAGATACAGAATTAAACTTGAGAAAAAAAATCCAGTATTCCGAATAAAAAAGTAAGAATCCTTTTAAAAGGATTAAAAAATCGACAAGGTGTATATACACACGTAAGCTGATGATAATGACGATAATCTTGTGCCATGGAAGAGAGTAAAAAACAGGATAATGTTTGAACAGGACATTATTATCAGAGAGAAAGATTTTTGTCATTGTTGTGCCGTTTCTCTGTACTTTCCTTCTTCATCCAATCCAGCTCCCAAGTTTTTTTTCTTCGACTGTGCCTAAAGGCCCGTGCATAATCTTTAAATGTATGACATTATATAAGGGAAAAAGTCAGAGAGACTGGAGATATGTGCAGTTTGTATTACCATTCTTATGTCCATTTTCGATGTTTTTTCTGTAACGGAGAACATTTTTTAAAGATGAAAATCTCCGCTAAAGATGCTTTATGCTTATGGCTGTATCTACAAAACGGATTACTTCTCTGATGATGCGCTTTACTTATTATTCTGGTGATGTATAAAAAAAGAGGAAGAAAGGGTTTAAGGATTTTTTACTAGCTGATACATATGTCGTATGGATTATTTTACTATTATGGGATTGTTAAATGGTGACGTAAGAGTGACGGTGAGTATTCAAAGCTTAAAATCTGGTACTAGTCTCGTCCAGCGAGAAAAATGGAAGATTCTCTTGATAATGTTCCCTTATTTCCTTGTTAATATTATGTACCCTTTCTTCTACTCCGTCTCTCTAGTCGTCGTTGTCGTCGTCATCAGCGTGTACCCAAGCTTAATATAAAGTCAAAGAAAAAAAGGATTTATGATCTGCCGGATTGGATTGGAAAGACGAAGGAAGACGCTTACAGAAATAGATAGAAAAAAATGTGTAGCTTTTTTAATATAAAAAAAGTAATAGTCCAGTTTTGGCTTATTTTTGGCTTGAGCGGAGAAGCAGTTAAGTTTTTCAGATAAAACTTGAAAGAGAATAAAAACCGGCCGACACACACACAGACGTCGTCGTATTGCTGATGATGATGCAGCTTACATGTAACTTATGTCCTTTTATAGAGCTAATTCCTTTAATTCTAATAATTTTTTTTTCTGCTGGAATGGAAATCCATTTCGGTAGATAGGAAGGGCATACACGTGGAAATATAACAGGCATTAAAGTGTAATCACAATCACTGCAGCACGGTTACACACGGAGATTACCAAGAGGAGAAGGAAGGATTTGACTTGTTTTTTTTTATAGAAAGCTATGTATAGCGCTATGAGTTGACCTTACCTGGAAAGAAATGTGTGTGCATAATTTCGTTGGAAATGAGATGATATGAAAGATGGCATATATAAGAGAAGACAATACCGACATCCGCCGACACGATACAAACAGATTGTCTCTCACTTTTTTCCAGGTTGTCTATCACAAGAGTCAGAGAGGGAAGAAAAAATATGTGTGAGTTAAGTGAAGTGACAGGAAAAGAAATTTATTCTGTGATGTGAGCAATGAACCTTCGCTTTTACATGATGCCGCCAAATGATCGAACGGTACTGTTTTGTGACGACGGGATGAGATGCAGTCGGTTCACAGTTAAACGGAATTGGAATGAGCTACTGAACTGGTTGTGAGTTGAGCCGAGTGAAAATGAAATGTGTGTAAGCATTTAATAAAGATGAGTATAAGAAAAATTCGTATCTTCCCAATATAATCAACATTTATCATGAGTTTTTTGTAATTTGTAGTAAAACCATTGTAGTCTGAAGGTCTAATCTTGGTGTATTTATATGAATGCTTATAAAATATGTGATTGTAATGATTACGTGATTCACATGCCTTAGACCTCGTAATCGTCAAAATTCAACTCTTTCTACAATCATTTAGTTTTTCCAGGGATTACTTTCGTAATCTATTGAAAATTGCTCAAAGAACGGTGCAAAGTGATTCTCATTATTTGGGAAAGTTTTAGAGGGCGACTTTGAGAAGGAAGTTCACTTAAACTGAAATACTTTTTTCAAATAATAATCTCTTCAGTAAACGGGATTCCTATTAATATGGCTTTCCCTTCAAATACTTTGTTCAGAGTTAGAAGTGTGGGAGTTAAAAGATCTGCGAGATTTGGATGGATCGATGAAATAAATATATAAAAGTGATGCTTAGGTATATGTGTACGCACTGCATTTTTGGCCCAGTGAACTTTAAGGAGGAAGAAGGGGTTCAGTTCAATAAGAAGGGATTAGTTTTTTAAAGGGAAATGGGTCAATCGATTTGCTTTCTAATAAACTAGGAATTTCTATCGAAGATTATGCGTTTAGAAGCTGTTCAAGGCATTAAGAGGAAGGCATTTTCTAGGTCAATGATAGTCAAGCTTGGAAAATGAGGAGTTTGGTGACTGAAGAATTAAAGAGAGAGAGGAGAGGACTACGTTTTTTTAAATCACTGATTCAGATATATTAAGTAAAAAATAACACAGTTTCTGTTTCCAAACTTGGCTGATGTATTTTTCCCGGAAAGTCTAGCCCATATCGGTAATACTTTGTAAATATTCTAACACACTAAATACGTAGTACTGAATCCCTTATTATTAAATGAAATAGTTTGCGTTTTACGGGGTCAACTTGCGATTAATTCTCAATGCATACGAACGTCACGTAAAGAAGTTTATAAAACAAAACAGATACAAAAATACATACACAAAGTTTTGAGACATAATTTATCGACTTTATTTTGTATTGATATTTTTCTGCACAAGCTTCGCTTATCCCTTACAAATAACAATTATAAGAAAGATGTACATATGTATTAATTTCATTCAGAAAGTATGCAATGCTGAGAAATTCTTTTTTCGAACCACCTTCCCTGATATTAAGCGAATATCATTGTGGGTAGGCCCTTTAATATGGAATGTTACAAAAATTGAGCTTACGTACCTTCTGAATGATCTCTAACCAGAAGTAAATACCTGTGTAAAGACTTGGTTTTTCTATTAAATAAACGTTGTAATATTGATTTGACTTTTTCATTCTAGTAAAAACGAAATACCAAATCTCTGGTCAGAACTAGTTGCAAGCATTTATTGGTGCATCATCAGTGCTCATTATGTATTCAGAAGATGCAACGCAGAGAACATGGAGATATGATCATTCACACGTAGTAGATTGAAAATTGAGTCGAAAATATATGATGATGACGATGTCAGCAGTGCACGATGATGATTGTGATCATGTAAAAATTATTGTCTGGAATCGTTAATGGCAGTTAACAAATTGGAATTGGGGTTTCCTTTTGCTATAACTGCATTTCCAAGTATAAAAATCTTTCTTTTTTCTGCCGAGCTTTCACTGTGATGTTAATAGCTCATAAATTAATGATCGGTTCTTTTCTCATTTCATTTGCAACAATTAAACTCAATCTAACGATTTATTGCGAACCAAGTGGTTTGATAAATCTATAGAATAAACTTGCCAGAGAAAATCTTCCAAGAGAAAACAAAAATCTGTAGTGCTAAGAAAACGGTGTAGGACTAGGACGGGACAGTCGTGTAAAAATTTACATCATGTCTTTAGCTTCTCCGTTTATATCTCTGGAACATCGGAAATCTCCACTGGTTCATCATTTTCAAGAAAATATAGAGAAAAGAGGGTACCAAACCATTCATACTATTTGCTTTCTGATTCACACTGACATTTTGACTTTAACTTGATGCCCACCTGCAGACTTTTAACACGCAACCTGTCCAGAAAGAAAATATGACTGAAACATATTATCCCATCACTTATTATCATTCATTGTAAGCACGCACATATGTACATATTCTGGACTCTGTACTCTGTACTATGCTGATATACCATTTTATACGCATCTTCCTGCAACACAACAAAACTGAAAACTTTTACAGGCCAACAAGAGACACTTATTTTTTTAACAGAATTAAAATACAAGAGATGTTTATTTGATCCTTCTGTTCCAGCTACAGGTGTTGCTTTTTTCTAAACTCAAAGCAATCATCATTCTCTCCCCACAACATACTTGAAGCCTGTTGCTTCTACTTCATCTTCATATTCAAATTTTGTTTTTCTGCCTGGACAAATTATAAGTACATATTTTTTCGTTTCTTGCTCCATTTCAGAATCAAATGCAATTATGAAAATGGCAGGTTTATCACTACTACTATGCTCACAACTCATACGTACATATGCATTTGCACACCTGTGTTCTCAACAATAACAATGATAACAACACCTTCCTTAAGTAATCCACTATAATCCACAGAAATAAGTGGAAAGCAACAGAAAAAGAAGAAGAGAGCCATTAAGTAACGTATATTATCATCAGAGAAAATGATGAACATGCATTACTACTTATTCCTTCATCTTTAGAAGAAAAAAAACTACACCTAAGACTAAGAGCTCTCCTTGTAATCTCAAAACTGGTAAAAAGCGTCATTTTTCAATTTCTTTCTTTGAAAAAACCTGTGCAGGTATGTGTATAAACTTTTACATATAAACAGCAAGAATATCATCCTGTCTCTTTCATATGTATTTAAAGTAATAACCAGAGAACGAGAATTTAGGAATTGTCCTATTCTTTAATACTTCATCTATCGCAAAATGGTTTGACTTGTGAACGA
>JAQIXX010001850.1:0-29307 GCA_034700605.1 Willowsia nigromaculata | reverse complement strand
TACTTATTAATTTATTTAACTATGTAATTATGTCATGCTTCGGCTAGCTTTTTCAACTGTTTTTACAATGGCTGGTTAAAGAGTAGCAAACGTTCAATCATACTAATTCGCCACAATGCTTTTTAAAAATTGGTAAATTATTTTACATTTGAAGCTCTGATTAAACACATATCCGGCTAACTGCGTGTAGTGTGGTCAGTTTGCAGTACAGCTTATATGTATAAACCTTTTAGCTTTTGTGCTCAACTCTTCTTACCTTTTTTTTGCAGGAATTGCGCTTTGACCATCTACTACGAGAGGATCAAGGGGCAATCGTAGATTCCACTGGAGAGTACCGAATCGTTTTTGATGTGGCAGGCCCTCGGTCAGGTTCCCAGTATGGAAATTTTCAGCAAGCTGCTGCTGCCCCAGCTGTGATAGAAAAAGATGCAATTAACCCTGGAACTAATAATGCCCAAACTGACGATTTTTCAATCGACGATGAAAACTTTGACGGGCTGGCTCCACCCGTGGACGTGACTCTAGTAACTCTTGGGAATTACCAGGATTCCATACAATCCCTCATTCCACTGGTTACGAGATGGAATGGTCCCATGTCCGTAGCAATATTTGCGTCAAATGTAATGGAAATGCAGCTGGTGCTTGAATTTATTTCCCAGGCGAGACTCTGCCATGGACCTACAAAGCAATACGTTTCATTTCACCTCGTGTTTCCTCTCGTGGAAACACATTCCCGTCGAGGTGCGAACAATCACCACAATAGCAGCCGCTTCGAAAAGTGGAAAAGCAAACAGGATGCAAATTTGCAACAACAGCAGAAAAAAAGACTGAGTCAAAACAGTAGTATTAACACTAATAGTATCAGTAACGGTAAACTGCCAATGGAGATGGTGATTGGAAAGTCGTGCCAATCTTTCAGAGATCAAATCAACAAGTATTATCAGAGTGGGAGTGGAGGAGAAAGTGGTAGAAAGGAACA
This sequence comes from Willowsia nigromaculata, assembly GCA_034700605.1. Taxonomy (NCBI): domain Eukaryota; kingdom Metazoa; phylum Arthropoda; class Collembola; order Entomobryomorpha; family Entomobryidae; genus Willowsia; species Willowsia nigromaculata. The sequence goes on along the minus strand of JAQIXX010001850.1, from coordinate 28,328 downwards.
CCACAGAAAATTTAGCTCAAACGATAAAAACACCGTTCCTATCAATTTGTTAAGGAATGTAGCGAGACGGAGAGTCGTCACTGAATACTCGTTTGTTATCAACATTAATATGATTCCATCACGAGATTTGAGAACCAGCTTCCAACAGTTTGCTAGAGACAGGATCGCCGCTGGCTCTAGTGATGAAAAGAATACTGTGTTTGTTGTGCCTGCTTTTGAGATAAAAGCTGAAGAACAAGCTCCCCTTGTGAAATCACAGCTCCTGAATCTTGTCGATAAGCACAAGGCACGTCCTTTCGAGTTTGATTTGTGTTGGAAGTGTCAGGTAATATAATATGAAGTTTTTTAAATCTGAATATATATCATTGCATGTTCATGTATGTACGCATAAATGCACATGTTCAAAATGTTCTGCTAGTCATGAAAGTAAAAAGTTGGAGTGAATGATGACCGTCATCACTCGCTGACCAGTAGAGATAGAGAATGTTTGAACATGTGTATGTGTCATCGTCGTGTTGACATAAAAATGGAGAAAACTATGCTTTGTGTACCCAAGGTCTTTTCTCCTCCAAACACTCCGAAAAAGTGGCATAATATATTATTCATAGTGCTATGATGTTTCTCCTCTTCAACTTCTTCTTTCAGATGTACACGGACTACGAGACATGGCAGAGAGACCGGAACTTGAAGAGTGGCAAACTTGGAACTCTTTTTGAGGTTTTATGGAAGGATCCTTGGGAGCCCTTTTTCATCTCTGACAATGGGGTACCCCAATTTGACGAACGTTTTCGCTACAGCAGTGTCACTCGCACGAGTCAACTTTGCGAATTACATGTGGCAGGATATAAATTTGCAGTGTTGAACAACGCCTTCCTCGTCCATAGGGGCTATGCTGTCGCTCCGAAAAATCAAGAGGAAAAAAGTCGAGATGTTGACACAAGTAGAGCTCATTTCCGTCAGTTCAAAATTGAACTGAAAGATAAATATCCACACTCTACTCGTCGATGTTATTAACCTGACATGGTGGAGCACTCGGCGGGGGGAAAGGAGAATTAAAGTATCAAGTGCCAAACTTACATATAACGTGCAATAAGAAGAGTTGGCTGTTTCTGAAGATGAGTGGTATGTTACATATTTTAAAATATAATACCCTCCCTTCAGAATAAAAATGGAAAAAGTTTGGAACAAGGGATAATCTTACTTTCCTTTTCACACAGACAAAGGCATACTGGCTCTGGACATTCCCGTATAAGTTTATATTCACTATCTAGTCATTTTAAGTTTTTTATACTGATGATGGAAACCATGAACGCTACATTGCTTCTCTTTGCAGTCAAAGGTAATGATCAATCACACTAAATAATCACATAGGTAGGCCATGCCTTAATTAACAAGAATGATTGTTCTTTTTCAGATTCCTGCGTATGCTGTCCAAACGTAATATCCGTTCCACGTTCCAAGAGCAAACAGTAATCATACATCCATAAGATGAATAAAATAATTAAATGAACAGATATTATAATGGGCGATTTATGAAAAATCGTTGAAACCCGTTTTATGCTATTACCTTTTTATAATGTCAACAATAATTGTGATATAAAGAATGCATTGCATACACATCATAAAATGAAGAGTATTTACCCTGTTATGGATAAGCGATAGTGTAGCTGAAAGTGTAAAGTCAAAAGTATAAATTCAGAGTAATTAATAAAATGTCAAAACTTATATTCCGCATTTCCAATCAACTCAGCAGAACTGAAATTTTTGTTCAACACCATTATTCCATTAACTCTCAAATTCAATTAAAACACGGGATACCTACATTACATATTTACATCTTTCATCAAATGCGGTAGTGAAAGTGTGGAGAAAGCTGGAATAGATTAAAAGGGTAGATTTCACATTTTTATGCATGTCACTTTCATTTTCTTGCTATCACTCCGTTTCGGTTGCTGCCTTACTGCCTTGCCTTGTCAGTAGCTAGTCATCTCACCACCAAGGGAAGCGCTGGTAGATGTCCACCGGACAACTTGACTTCGTATTAGAAGGCATTGCAGTCCGATTAGATCATAGAAAACCCGTGTCTTTGTTGTGGAAAGCTTGGAACGGTACAAAATGCGGGAAAAGTACACTTCACTACTCGGTTTTGTAATCGCTTGCATCAATTTCGATAGGAAAGTGCAGAGAGATGACAAGCAGAGTCAGATTAGCATTTCTCATGTCACTTCATCATCATGCAAAAAATTCATTTCTGTGAAATTTGAATGTCCATTTTTATTGGTCCGCTGTCGCTTATTTGGCACATCACAACAATCACAACTTCACAACAGCAGTCTGTTAGAAAAGGAACAGTTCAGTCTGGCTGTTATTGTTTACATTTTTCTGATTCAAGTCAAACTTATAGCTCAATGCCATTCATGTTGAAGGAAATTATTTTGTGGTTGATTGATTGCGAAGAATTCTTTTTCTTATATTTTCAAAGTAATTGGTTGAAGAGCTATTATATATTGTAGTGCTTTATATCAATGTATTGAATTCGGTGTGGAATAAGGGGTGGGAGTCATCCAATTGTTGAATAATTAAGTTGGAAGAACCATTAGCTAGTTAACTGCTATTTCGCAACGCTGACGCTACTTACAAACGAGGAAAGGCCCACCAAAACATTGAAGATGATTATTGAGAATTTGCCGGCTTTACAGCAGTGGTTAACAAAGGTGCTGAAGCCATTGTAAGTAAATAAATGTCTTAATTTTGCTTAATGTGCATTAAATACGGCTGGATCTGGATGAATGAATCTCTGATTTATTTATTAACTTGCAATACAGATGTGACGCAGATCCTGAGGCGTTAACAAAGTATGTCATAGCACTGCTAAAGAAAGATGTACCTGAGGAGGAGCTCCGTGTGAGCATGGTGGAACAGTTGGACATTTTCCTTCAAAGCGGTGAGTTTTAAAAAGAACATTACGTATAATTATTCGCAGTTTTTTCTTCCAAATCCGTTATTTTCAATTGCAAGAACGATAATAAATCAAGTGCATATGATATCTTCAAAATAGGAACGATTCCATTTGTGACTCGACTGTTTGAAACTATTCAATCGAGGGAATATGAAACTGTTGAAGTAGAAAGAAGCGAAGAATCGTCAGCAGGAGCGGAAGCAAACTATAATATTTCTACTGATGAAACTCGTAATCAACATACAACCGCAAGCACTGTCAGTATTGATAGATGTGTGGCAGGTAGTGTGAGCATGGAGGCGGAATTAGTGGAAACCAAGGATTTGACAAGATGTGCTGAACCTGATACGTCAGGGGATCACTTGTCGCGTGATTGCATTGGCAATCAAAGTAGCAGTGATAGTAATAATGCGTCCGATGACAATCGAAGTGAAACGGTGAGTTTGGCAGATTGAATTGAATAATATGTATTTTTTACTTTTTGTTTCAAGCACACTGTAGACTTATTGCATTTTGATTTATCCCAAAATAGAAATCTGGAAAGTTACTTATGGAAAAACGGCGTCATTGGAGGGATAAGCGTTCTAGGTCTACCTCCAGCGAGTTAAGTCCGATCGGGAAACGAAAGTGTGGCCAAGGTGTATCAAAATGGAATGCAAACTCCTCTGGACGACATAGGTGGTCACCAATTAAACGGCGCATTCGTAGAGATATTCACAAACGACGGTACGCTACACATGTAGCACAAAGCGCATTCCAAAAAAAAAGATAACGTTACTTTATGATATTATTATGATTTTAATGTAGGAAGTCACGATCTCCATTTCGGTTTCGTGGATCCCAAGTGGCTAAAATGCACAGCAGAAGTATAAGCGATCGGTCCAGGTCAAGGTCTGGGTCACCGTTTCGACGCAAGCGAACTTCCTCCGGAGATGGTAAATTTAGGCGAAACCCACCCTCTCCCGAGAGCAATAGTCTGCTGGACAACATTACCAATAAGTGTTCAGTGAAAAGCGTGGTTGTGAAACCTGATGCAGGTTCAAAACACGATATAAATGAAGGTTAGTAAAAGGTTTTTCCAACTAATGTTTAGCATTTTATTCATTGATCATCGTCCTAATAATTTTATGTTATGTATGTCCAGCTAATTCCAGTGGCAAGAGTCGCTGCATTGATTTTGATGGTAAATTCGACTTAGTAAAATGCATTTTTAGCAAGAAATGCCCAAATAAATAATGTTTGATAATGATATTATATAATGATAATGTAATATTTTTGCTTTCTTCACGAATTTGTACTATGAAGAAAAAGGTGTCTGTTTACGTGGCGAGCTTTGTCCATACGATCATGGATCAGATCCTGTTGTCTTAAAAGATATTGCAAATAACGAATCAGCCGGCTTATCGGTTCCTCCTAATTTTACAGGAAAAATTGAGAGTGAAAAACCAATGAATTTTTTAAACACAATTGCCCCTGTCCGACCACCAGTACCAAGTAAGCTGAGATATTTAAAGTTTTGTTTCTATAATCTTTAAATCTTGTCATATTTTCAAACGATTTGAATTACATATAATGCAATGTATTTTTACACCATAGACGATGAGTACTTTCCAGAGAGCCCATCCATAGTGCCTCAACCTCAACCAATGATGCCTCCTTTTGGATGGGGTATGCCTCGTAGGCCGATTAGACCCCGCCATTTAGGTTTGTTTTTTTTTATCGTGGGCTTAATGTTTAGAGTTTTGTTTGACAATCATGTAGTACTAGTGTTGTAGTTAATTTTGCTTTGCGATTAAAGGTATGGATCCTTTCATGGGACGAGGTGGGATGATGCGACCTCCTATGATGCGGCAGCTTGGTCCTCCACAATTTCATGGCCAGAGACAGTTGATTCCTATTCCAGTAGAAGGCATGCAGCAGCACCACGGAGTTCAGCAAGCAATGCCACTTCTTCCAGAGAATCCTTTTGCTGTTGCGGGAGCTCGAATGGTGTGCCGAGCTTTATTTGGCATGAGAGGCAGGGGCAGAGGAACCTTTGATCATGGCAGACTAGGACCCCGACTCATCAAGCCAAATGGGAATTGTTGCTTGGAAGTTCGAAAGATTCCTAGAGAGTCAAACAATATTGAGAGTTTAATCAATCATTTCTCTCGATTCGGAAACGTTGTCAGCATACAAATAGGATTCGACAGTGACCCTGAAGGAGCTTTGGTGATATTTAGCAGTCATTCTGATGCACTCCAGGCATACCGATCCACAGATGCGGTTTTGAACAATCGGTTTGTCAAAGTGTATTGGCACAACAAAGAAGTAAATATATACAAAGATTTAGTAAAGATAAAGCTAGCTGGCTTAATATTAATTTTTACATTTATATTCATTTATTAGCAGACTTAATTTACATACTTTATTTTTATTTTTTAGCAGGCTGTTAATAATCAGGATGTTCATTCCATTAAATCGACTGATGGGAACATGGTTGTTTTCAATAATAAAGTAATGGAAGAAAATGCTCAAAGCTCTTTAGGTCAGGTTCCAGCTCCAAATTGTAACGTGGAACAAGATCAAACTAATGGAACTGATACTGTGTCCGACAATCAGCACAAGGTGGGATACGTACACTATAATTTAATAATATTAATTTAGTTTAGTTTTATAACAAATATATAACTGTCTCTAAGATAGTGACTACAGGGTCGTTCGTACATATGTCGTATTTTGCAATTTCAGATACAAGAAGTGGATGAAAAATCTCTATTACCGACAAGCATGGCCACTTCGACTAATCCTGACATGCTTCAAACTGAGCCAACTGATACAAAACTGTCCAAGAAAATGAATGCAGCCGCATCTGATTCTCAGAGAAAGCATGACATGATGGTCTTACTAAACGCTCAAATTCAGGAACAGAAATCTCTCATACAAAAATTGGAAGTGGAGCGGAACAGGATGACTCAGAAACAAAGAGATGAAGTTATGCAAATCATAAAAAACCTGCAGGCCAGTTGCGAAACGTTGAAGGCAAACATTGAGAGCAACTGTACCAGTTGTGCTTCGGAGAAGGTGCCCGAGTCATCTTCAAGTAATGATGGGAAAAGCAGTTGTTCGAAAGAAGAGGTACCATAAAAAAGTTCGAGATTTATCCTGTAGCAACATTCAGCTTACTGTTAAAATTTAATTTGTAGATAAGGCGAAAGATACTTGATGCAGAACTAGCATTATATATGCTCGGTAAGAAGGGTCAGGATACAATAGATCTTGAAAAGGAAATTTTACAGTTGCGCAATGAGGAAATGTTGCTCAGCGTTAGGAAGTAAAAAAGTTTATTTTTAAGTATAACTTGTTATATCGCTTTGTATAATTAGTAATGTATGTGAAAGTAGTATGATGTATGACTATTCTTAATTTGTTAACGCAATACCCCGGTTAGTTAATTTTTTGAAATACCTGTATAGATATGTAGATTATGAATATGAAATTATCACAGTGTTTAAATAAAACACTACTCTATTCTTGTTTCCAATCCAAAACATTATTGATTCATCAAACCCTGACTATTATACGCGGACAAAGGCTATTTTTACTCTCTTATTCATGGCATATCACCAAATCACCACACACGCGTAGTATGTAATTATCAAAAATATTCTTGAAATACCGTATCTTCCAACCCGTGCTTCAGCAAGGGACATTTTCTGAATCTATGCCTGTATGCGAATGGAAACTAATAGTGTACTCATCAGAAAGGTAATACTTTTCAGATTGTTCAGATTTCCACCTCGTTGCGTTCCTTCGACCCTTATACGCAACCTCTGCACAACTAATATAACCAAAGTAATTTAGCAGAAAACTTATTGCAGTATAAGTTATCATTTTAGGCAATGTGAAAAGTATTAGCCATACCTACAGCACCAGCGCCCATGATAAAACTTGGCTATGTAAATGTCGTGTCGTGACGTGAGTGCCCAAACACCTTACATGTTAGGTTCATAAAGTCAACACTCAATTTACTTTGCACAAAAAAAATTCTCACCTCAACACTCATTACTAGTTGAAGCATTGTGACGAAGTTGGGTTCAGTCAGAGCACGGCTTATATTCAGAGAATTTTAGTTGGATCAAGCGGAATATTAGGGTGTTTCTATTTATCACTAGGAAGGAAAAGGAGAGTGAAACGATTGAGTAGGTCGTTCATCGTATTTTTCCCTTAAGTAACTGCATTTTACTACCAATCGCTCCTGACTGGAGCCAAAGGAGTCTCAACTTGGCGTCTGGGACCTGCCCCATAGTAATACCTTATTGTTGGACCATTCAAGGCTCATTGACTACCCATTGTTAAACAAGAAAGCGGAAGACGACAAAAACATGCTCTTTTTGCTTCACCCACGTCACCTTTTCTTCTCCACGCTTTGTCTCTACTGCAGATCTGTGAAATAAATTGCCCTTTTCATCGCAACTGCGGTAAACTGGCTTTCAGTGAACAGTCAATCATCAAGTTGGAGTCTGCACTCCGCCTTCACCAAACTTTGTTCAAAATGTTATTACATTACGGTGCTGAAACAAAATTCTTTATGATGACTGCAAACGCACTCCTCTAAATGCGATAAATAATATAGAGCTTAGTTCTTTGCTTTGCAAGTTGGTAAATGTCATCATTCTATGAAATACGCACCCAGCAGCAAGGTAGCTATTCCCCCCAGTTTCTACAATTCTTTTGCATTTATGATCTCAGGCAAAATGTTTGATTTTATTTTATTTGTTTTATACAGAATATAATATGCTTTTTCTTTTGAATTGTAATTACGAAGCATCCGATATATGTAAGCTGCATCATAAGGAATTATTCTGATCACAATAAGCATTGTATTGTGAAATTTAGTATTTTTAAAACCTGCACTCTTTCCGCCGACACAGCCCCTTAAAACTCGGCGGCGTCGCCAGTTACGGGAAAACAATTCACTTTAGAACTTGAACATTGCGCATAAAAATTATATAGCATTGCGCAAGGTGTAACAAAGACTCATGATGTGACATTTTTTCATGAAAACTCATCCATTAATAATAACATGAAATAAAAGTGAAACAGAGAGATGTTAGGTCGCCCATTCAAAGTTTCAAATGAACGATATACGACTTCTTCGAAATTCTATTGACCTCGTTCCATAATTTTCTTTCAAGCTCAATCAAAATCGATGGATGACAAAAGCTTACCTTTTTAGAACAACCACTCCTCCTGTTCAACTACCTCCACAACAGCACAAATTGCACTGTATAGGAGAGTAAATGAACAACATAAATACCCAACAGAGCAGAGAGCATTTTCTTCTCATCTTGAAAATAAACTAAAGCATTATTGACTGACAAAAGGTTCTCTTCTCTGGAGTCAATTTTCATCTTTGTCACAATGAGCATTTTCTTTTGTTCACGTGGGTAAGGTAAAGGAGATTTGAGAAGCTCAATCTGAGAATGTCCTCTTCTTGGATCTCTACACTTGTGACAATTGTTGAAATCAACTTGACTTGAACAATATTTTTCGCTGGAAGTCCGCCTGCTCCTTTGGAACGAGTGTTTTTCTTGAGATCTTTTCTTAATAATAATACTACTTGTTGGTAAACACAAACCAATAATTCTAGCAGATTAAGGAAAAGCCATCATTTTCTTTTGGACTGTGTAACAACAAGAGTTCATTTGCCCACCTACCGAGCCATTGCTGTTACCTTATTTTTTGCCTTTTGTCCTCGTAAATGTAACTTTTAACAGAACATTATGTAACAAAAGTGCATGAACAATCATACAGAAAATCAAGCTATTGTGTTGTGGTAGAAGCAAGATAAGAGCAATACAAAAAACTATGATCGCGTTTGTCACGGGGGAAAGTAAGCATTGGCATATTTTCTAGATCTACAACTTGACTTACTGCAAATTTTCTTTTAACGTCCATGATTTCTCGTGTAAACGAGTGAATTAGTCTTTTAATCATGGTCAGTAAGTTTATGCTAACATTATATGGTATATGAATCAAATGGTCACTTTAAATTACTGCGTTTAATCATGGTGTTTGCTCACATAATCGTTTAGTTTCAGTTTGAGATGAATCATTGAACCAAATAATATGGTAGGCGTAGCACACTAAATACTGAATGCAGTTGTGTTATGAGTACTAAAAATGATGATGATAGTCTTTGCTGACTGATACCATGCACTTAAAGCTTTAAAAGACACTGAATTCTGAAGTATTGCAGGCTTAATTAGAGACCAGCAGCCCCGTAATTCCTATTTGGTAAAACGAGCTTGAGCATAGGTCCAAAATACATCGTGGTATATTCCAGTGACTGTGGGTCAAAGAATTTTAAATGTGACCATTATTTTTCAAAACCCGGTTACTGGAATATGATGTTAGAAATTCATGATGATTACCTATTAAAAAGCATAAAATGTTTTTTGCTCTTTGTAGCTGTGAGCTATACATTAATACATTATTTCTAACAGGTAAATAATCTACTTTAATCTAATTCAGTAGTTTTTCTTTTTACAATATTATTACAGTTCAATATACCGCCACGAAGGCACTTGTAGCTCCGCCATTATCAATAAACCTGAACTGAACCGCATTTGCATAATGTGAATGGCTACATTGGTCATAACCATAAACATTTTCTTTAATGATGTACATTGGACACCCTCTTTAATGGGTTTCTTCATTCTTTTCATTATTCAAAGCTAGTTTTTCTCATTATCGACTTTACATGCACCAGTAATGCATACGATTCTTTCCTAATGAATAGTTACATTGTCACATTAAACTTTCTGTTTCGATATACAACATGTTTGCCCTCAAACTAGGAACTTGGAACATTCCGCTTGAAGACTTTCTCATGTTTCTCAACAACTGTTGTTGCTGTCAGCATTTTAAAATCACATCTTTATTTTTCTTCATCTTAAAAAAGTATTTTCTTGATAGCTGGATAATAAAATCACGGTTTTTATGTACAAGAACAAGGTTAACAAAGAAGAAACTCGATCTTTTTCTTCGTCCCTCTCATAACACAGATTTTAGGTGATAATTGGAGAGCATGTGCAAGAATTTATGAATCGAAATTAACATTTGAATATTATGTTACGCTCATTGAAGTTATTAAATCAAAATATCTAATCTTGAGCATCACATTTCTATTATATGATATTGATATGATGGAGCTCGCAAGATAAAATGTATTAATTTATCCTTGAATTTTATCTTTGATCTTTGATTTCCCAATCAATTCTTTTCCATTATTAACATTATTCAAAGGTATATCAATGTTGGTGGGCTTGCAAGTAAGAACAATGATGAAGATTCCATGTTATCATGTAGGACATTCTTTTGCGATGCATGATTAATTGTGAAAAAGAAAAATGCATAAGCTAATGAATAAGCACATAATATTTGGCTGTGGAAGGAAATGAAAAATTGACCACCTCGATTTCAAAGCATTTTATAAAGAGTATAATTACATATAGTATGCATTATTCATCCTTTTAGGAGGCTTTAAGAAAATCAACTAATTTTATTCATTCTAAAACGTGCCGGAATTTCATTGAGTAAAAACGTGTAAATCGATCCTAACTCGTAACTCCATGCTATTTCGGTTTGCTTTATTAAGACTCTACAGAAAGGGTACGTTTATAGGTTTGTTTGCACTCCATAACTCAATACACAAGCTTTAAATTTGTGAAATGCACAATACACACAAATTTGTGAAAATGAAATTTGTAGTCGGTTAAAATTATGATGACTCATGACTTCTAATCAAATCTTGAACACCAGGAAAATTACGGTTCATTTCTAGACAATTCACTCCATCTTCATCATTGAAGCACAAAGCCATATCAAATCGTTGCTCCTATTACATATGATTTGACAATTTCCAAAACTGAAAAGGTTTGTATTGTGCAAAGAAATCATTTTCGCACTCTTCGCGTTCCTAAAATCGCCTAACTTTCCATCATACCAGGTGTACGTGCAATTTGGGTCATAAAAACTAAATAATTAAGCAATATCATGGTTTTAAACAAAGAAAGACGTGTGAACCGACACGTACTCTTGTCGGTTAATATTTGAGAGAGGTTAAGGTTAAATTCATAGAAAAATAATATACCTATATCTATTAGCATAATGCAATATTCATTGACTTGTGAAAGAACTTATCCCACTGTGCAGACACGTGAAAAGGATTTGGATTACGCTGGTAGTATCCATATCCATAAAAATGCGTGAGCCTTGATTCAATCTGTACTGCTGTGCGGTATATGTACTAGTCGGAATATTTTAAAAGAACCCGATAATAGAAAACGACAAAATAGTGTGATAATAATCACCGGCTCATGTCATCGTACCCTTTATAGGATAAAAAATACCAATAATGGTTACATGCCTAGTGCATTCTTTGTTTTTCATATTGTAGGGGTTCATCCGTGAACACATTCTCGTTAAATAAGTACACTCAAAACAAGATAAGATAAAAAAGCATTCCTTCATTGTATATATTTATATGCTACTTTAAAATAAATATAATACTACTTAACTTGTGAGGTTCTTCATTGTCTCCCTCGCTGGAATGTGAATTGATTTTTTACAAGAAAGCACTTGCATGCGTGCATCTGTTCATTAAGGTAATGCTAATGCTACTTGCTCTTGTATAACTTGCAGGGAGTCTATATAGTCCCCACTGGCATAAAGATACCTTCACTATATCATTTATAAGCCACTTGTATGAGCATCCATAAAAATAAACCTTTGAAATGCTCTTTTACGTTCAATCACACCTTTTTGGCTTACCTCGTGCAGTAACATGCAAGTAACTCATAAAAATGAAATATTTTATCGTAACATAATTATAGCATGGCGGAGAGTTCAGTTGGTGTAAAAACGCTGAATCATAAGAATCACACTACTTTTACTGGACACTGGACTAGAACTCTTTTAAAGATGTACTAGTAATGATCATCGACCATCGTCTTTAGATATTTAGGTACAAGTTAAAATTAAAACCAAGAGTGACTCGTCCTTATTGAACGATATTACTAGTCCAGTATCACCGTAATCTCAGCTTTCTTTTTTGTACCGCAGTTCATACAGTACACCTTTTTCAAGTTCCTCGCTTTTATGATTACCATAAATACTCATTATATAGTGAGGCGGTTCAACATTCAAGATTCAATTTTTTACTAATGTCCACTCCACTTCCTAGTCCAGTAGTAAATACAAATGTACCTAGTTTAAAGCTTTTTGGGCGATATGCGCTCAGCTATTAGCCTTAGTCTGATAGCCTTGCTTATTCTTGTATGAGTGGAACTATCCAACAGCAACATGGTCATAATTCCATAATTGTACGTTTTGGTAATAGATGAAGACAAAGAAATGGATTGTTAATGTGTTAGTAGTTTACTAGCAAGAAAGAGTGTAGAGAAAGCAAAATGCTTCTACACCAGGTTTTTAGTAGCAAACATTACGAAACCCAATTTTAAAAAACTACAAACACTTGATGCATACTTCGTTGTACGTGATCAAAGATACCTGCTATGGGACCTCATCAGAGTGATGAGTTGTGTGTAGGCTCTTTGAAGACTCTTTTTGGTTCGTATAAAAAAGGTAACATGAGAGCGCAGGCTTTCATACTTTTGTAACCGCATACCTCGGTCAGCAGCATTATTATTTCTTTTATTATAGTGAAAACCTTTAGTCCATCCACCTGTAAACTTATTTCAAGCAAAACTCTTGTCCATATTTTTATTATGCTTTTGTACATGTGAGCATAAATATATGTACTATATTGTTACACAAAAACCTTAACAGAGAAGGCGGCTACCTGTTACCAGACACCACAACAGTCGCAATTATCATCCGAGAGGAGAAAAAAAATGTAAGTAAAAGGGTAAACCTACACCGTCATCACGAGTACAAAACGCTCATAATGAGCTAGTGGAAACGGCAACAACGGCAAATATGTTGACTGTATTTTCAGATAAAAAGAGGAGTAGACGCAGTTGTAGTTGTAATAATAAAAATAACCTTTAAAACTGATGAGTGCGTTTTTTTGAGTGTGAGTGGATGATCGACTTGTTGGATTACGTGTTGAATGTCCTCCTGACGTGATGCTACTCTAGAAGTTCAGAAGCCTGTAGTATTATTATGAAGATCTATATAACTTCATACTATGCATTAAAATAAGATTCTATTCTTAAATTGTGATACCGCGCTATTAGCATTAGACCGCTTACCTTTTCTTAGTAGAGAAGAATGTGTTTCTTGTGTATTTTTCTCTCGCAAAGAGAGGGAAAGCAATAAGCAAACACGAACATATTTTTTTCATTGTGTTATATTGGCTGAGGTATCTCAACGTGACGTTTAAGAGTAAGTCATAAACGATGAACTTGATCGTTCTTCGTTTGTTGATGTATGCACATCAACGTGGTAATAATAGTTACGAGGAGTCATACGCGCAGACATTACACCTAATAGCAACGGTGGCATTCACTTAAATACATAGTTGATATTTATGTTCGCTTATAGTGTGCGTGTTATGCTCCTTCACGGTTTCTTTTTACACTTTAAATGAGATTGACGACGAGGTTTTGTGAAGGAATTCTTTTCCATCTCGGAGGGAGAGTGAGAGACTCGTGTGGACATGTGCATGGAATGGATGAATGCTCACTGTAACATTTTGTTGATCCTTTTGTCAGTCTCATACTACCAACTTCTCCCCGTGTGAGATGTGCGTAAAAACATGATGCATAATATATAAAAGTCATAGTCATCATAATGGTGATTGTTATTGTAGTATTACAACTAGCTACATAAAATGTTCTGCTGTAGCGTAAAATAATATACTATAAGACTGGAATGGAACCTCTATAAGGCCCCGTATTTTTCTATCGTAAGTAAACTATTCATCTCTGATGGGTATATTCTATAACTGTGGAATTTGGATGATGGACTGTCGCGTCACTACATCACGCTACGCTGAGCTCGGTAGTCAAGTATCACTTTCGTATTTTCTTTCTTGTTGCTGCTGACGGGACGACCTTCACTTCTTCAGAAGGATTCCTTTTTCTCTATTTTGCCTTTGCCCATTATAATAACAACGTGACTCAAACAGGTAGTCGATAAAGGGACGCTTCTTGCCGTTGAGAAAAATGCTCCTGACGATGCTTCTAATGATTCTCAAAGGAATATATATCCTTATTGAATATTATATGCTATGTTTGAAAAAGGTATAGTAATAGCTTATTACATTTATAGTTGAAAACATGTACGATGGCTGGATTGTGAATATTGTGATACTAGCTAGTCTTCAATTGAGAAGAAGCGGAGATATGAATCTAGGTTTGTGGTATGCAACTGCCTCCGAGGCTATTTTTTATCGCTTTTTTACACAAACCATTTTCATTTTCAATAAGTTCACAGCTTGTAAAGATTGATGGTATATGATTTGGTGCTTATGCTGGAAGGGAAAAGAATTTACTACTTATCTATTTTTACTTTCAACAAAATTACCTAGAAATTTGGAGCGGTTTTCTTGCAATGTAAAAAGGAGGGTTACCGCAGATTATGTAACTTGTTGTTGGTTTTGGGTCTTTTTTCGTTCGATACATTCTATGTATATATCTACCTATTTGTCTATGTATTGTTAGCAGCTAATAATAACACTATTCCCAAAATCTGCACTGATTACTACTATATGGTAAAATAAATGCTTTGCTCAAGTTGATGTTGATAGCATGAGTCCCTAAGTGGCAGGTTCATGGGTAGACTACTACATGAAGGCTTTCTCTTTACGGATGCTCTGTTAAAACATATTAAATGAAATTTCTTTTCTAGGAAGTAGACTCATTTTGATCATTGCGAGGAATTCCTCGTTCGTGTAGGCTATAAGATCATTGTGGGAAAATAGAGGAACGGTATAATATACTGATACCATGCTTGTAACAAGGAATCGCTTAGTTAGTTGTTTTCTACGATGTAAGTAGGAACTACGACGATAATTGACATCGACATAATTACTTTGTCGATGTTGGGAAATATGCTGAAAATGCGAATTCGCCTCAGATGAAAATCACAAGACAAGCTGTTAACAAAATGTGGAAAAAAACGCAGGAGAAGAGACAGGATGTTGTTCAAAATTTAAAGTTTAATATCGATAAAATGTGGAGCAATAAAGCTCTAAAACACGATGTTATTGATTGTGTCAAAGACAACTCAAGTGTCTTGTCTCTCCTTCTTTTAATTCCTTGTTACCACGCTCAAAGCTACACGAAGAATTTGGAAAATTAGAAAAACGAGTACACATAGGCAAATAATCATATAGTGCTATTTTTCTGCTGTTATGCAGTCAACCAAACATCATTACCATCTCATTAATAGCAACTAGATTTTCTGCTAGCATGTCACATGCCAGATACTACTATAGATTAGAACTAAATTAGTTTCTTCTCGCGCATGTGGGTTCTTCATCTTTCAGTCAGTCAGGAGGAGAGAAGATTCAAAATCACAATAGAATGCAATGTTTCACTCGACGTTTATCTACCTAGGTATTACCATACCTCTTCTCTTCTATTATCACACTACTCCCAGAACACCACTCGATATCTATCAGCACCAACAACATTCCTTTTCATGTCGCAATGCAATGATTTTTGTGTAAAAGTCAAAGCAAAGTTTTAAAATTGTAAAAACAAAAGGAATACCTAAAGAAAACTTGCTCTCTCGCCGTGATACTAAATACTCTAGAGATTTAGCAGGGTACAAAAGCAAACATATCATGATGAAATGATCATGAAGATGACTCAAGGCATGCATGGAAAAAGCGTATCTTTATACAGGTTCCTCATTCACAGCACATCAAAAGGCAACATTAACAGTAGGCGTAAAACATTGTTATCAACTGATTTTTCGTCTGTTCATCCCGATTCCAGATTTAAGCAAAAGGTTGTTATTGCTGCAATAACCCGGTTTCTCTATAGATTCTATTCTCCTCTACTATTGTGTGTTTTGTAACTTGTAGCACGCATCTCATCATGTAATCCAGTTGGATAAGCATGGAATGTAAATATACTCATTTTACGGGCGAATGCCTTCCCCATTCTCTCGCTGTGACAGTGAGAAAAGAAAGGACAGAAAAAACTAACGACTCCGCCATGTACTCAAGGATCTCTGCTACTATTCTTATAAAAATGTCTGGAAGAAGAAGAAGAAAGACAGAGATTCTTTTCATCTTAATATTTATTATGTGTAACCCTCCGTTAAAGTTGTTGGATATTCAACAGGCAGGCAAGCAGGCATAGAGAAACAAGGAAAACATCTCGAATGACATGATGTGATCATTGTTAGCAAGAAAATTGGTAGAATAATCAGTGCAGAGCCTGTTACATGCATAAATTTATATATACACTTGCCTTTGTGCTGGTTTTGTTTTACATGCAGATAAGTTCAGTTTAGAAATACATACAGTTTTTAATGCTTGCAGCTTTAAATATATTAAAGCAGTTAGTAGTAGCAAGGGGAATAAATAAATATACAATGTAGTCTTTCTGTGACTTTTCTCACACTCTTAAAAAATTACTTTGACTCTTGTTTTCATTTTCGTTCTTTGGCTTAAGCATGTACACACAGTGAGCGCACATGTGGTCTTCACACACACACAGTTTCTCCTTTTTTCTTACCGATGCCAAATTCTCAGTAATAATCATAATCACTATTTAGTTGTGCCGTATTATACATTTTTAAAGCTGTCCGGGTGTTTTAACTGTTTTAAGGCGGCGATATTAAAGCAGTAGCATGGTTCCTAAAGATAGTGAGAAGTGAGAGCTTAAGGAAAGGAAAAACAAAATAATAATACAAATGTATATTTTCGGGACAGAGCAGAACGTGCATTCATTAAAACATTTTTTATGCATTTGGGGCAAACAAAAACACGAGTTTCTTTTACGGTTTTTGAAATGCATTGTGTTCTTACGTTTATAGTAGTTGTAAACTTTTTCAAATTGAATATTTTTTCATTAACCCTAACCGATTAGCCTCATAACAGACAGATACAACTGGTGTTGCTACTTGTAACACTTGATATAATATGGTATGATGATAGTATGTTATGTTCTTATAATAAGAATATATAAGTCTCCATTACTTAAAGCTACCATAAAAGTATCTTACTACTTAAAAATATATAACGTATTTTGGGAAGCATATATAATAAATGAGTCTGTACCGGCAAGTTTAGTACAAAGTATGTATTATGGGAAAACTGTCAGAAAGGAACCACAGTCTAGACTAAAAACAGAAGGCTGCTCTCAACTTTGTGAAGATGTGTAGGGGTCTTTTCTCGTGACAACTCTTTGGTTTGTTGTTTCAAAAATGCACTTAAATCATGTTAGAGCAATGCACAACCATATGCATTCATGCCACTCAAACCATGACCTGCAATATAATTTGGTGTTGAATACTGTTTCGGTTTTTCTTTCTGCTTGCCGAAATTGTTTTGGTCTGCTGATGATAACAAAGAGGATTCATAACTTGCACGCATGTAACAATATGTTACTCGCTTTATTTTCTCAGCTTTCTTCAGCATGCGATGATAAGACGAGTTCTCTTTCCTGCATTACTAATATTACCCATATGTCTATGTAAAGTTTACGTACAATATATAATGAAATCACAGATATTTAAATGCATTTTCAATTTATGCAATAGCACATCTGATTATATCAGCAACAACCGTTTTCTTTTGAGATTACATAGTTGATTTACAGAATGAGCAAAAGGGGATTTTTGTGTGAAACGCATTTGCTTTTTTTATAGGTAAGCTTGGTATTGTTTTATGACAATATTATTTTGAGGCTTTCGTGATTTCGAAGAAGAAATTCTAGTGAGTAATTGAATTGATTATTTTTTCCAATTGTATTATGCATCATAAAAGCAAAAATTAATTACAGCATGGGAAACCATGAAAAAACTAATTCATTCCTACATAAATCCACATACAGATGGAGAAAAGGTTGAAAGTAATAGATAAATGCTTAATGACATAACATCACTTAACCAGAAACTGATTCACAAAATTAAGTTTGTGTTTAAGTACATACATAATAAAATGTGATGTTTTTGACGACAGCACATTTAACACAATCACGAGAAAAATTGAAACAGAAGGAAGCAAAAAGCAGAACTTTAATTTTCAATGTCAAAAGCGAAACTTAACATGCAGGAAGAAAATAATAGGAAGGGCATAGGCAAACTACAAGATAACTGTTTACTGCGATGCGAGCAGCACTTCACGCGAAAACTCCGCTGAGCATGTCTTCCAGATTACGCAACCCTGAAATTTGTCACCTTTCTAACATCGGTTTCAACGGTAGTATAGTAGACATAAACTTATATAATGTAATGTGACAAGCAATAGAACAGAAGAAATGCTTGTGTAAATAATATGGTTTAACATAAAATGATATTTCCATTCTGGTTGTATTCGTATTGGATGTTGTAAGATGTAGTAATGTAATCTAATGTCTATATTACTACGTCTTGGCATTAAGTCGAGATCACATGTATTCATAAGCCGTTTGGAATCCTGATCAGAAAAATCGTGAGCAAGAAAAAGTTTATTGCAATGAGATTCGATCTGTACATGTTTATTCAACCAACCCAGGCATTACCGTAATTACTTTCAGTAGAGGAGAAAGGTTATACACAAAATGTTCCGGTATTAGTGGTTTTTGAATGGAGAAAGTTTTGGAGAGCGGACTGCATCATCACATTACCAAATTGATCAACAACTGGTATATCATAATATCACCACAGACTCGTGTTACAGGTGAACTGGAATCCATACAGACATACCAATTACTTACTTGAATAATTTTTAACAAATACCTAGTATAAAAGGTTTTAATTATCAAAGTTTGAAGCAATGAATTATGAAACTTTTGCTATTGACTATTATTTATCAACATAATTGTCCTTGAAAGAACGAAAAATTTGCAATTAACCCCAATACATCAAAAACGATCAATTTTTCAGTAGATCACAGCAATTTATGTTATAATACAAAATTGATAGTTAACAGGGGCTGCATGAATAATGCTGTGTTGTCAACTTTTACAATACCGTAAATTGCTTCGCGTTCCAAATTAACTCATTTATGCATGACCTTGATTCGAAAAAAAACCAGTTAAAATAAGGACGAAAGGAAAAGTTAATCGATACAATTAGTATTGTTACTAATATTACATGTTCCTCATCATCATTCATTTTATAAATATAATTAGTAAACCAATACCCAAACACCAAGCCTGTAGTTTTGCAACTATTTTACTGCATTGATTAGTCTAAATGTGTACATAACAGCGAGTGACACTAAACGGCCAAGCCAAGGGATAAAAAATGCAGATACTATAAGAGTGAGTTTCTTATACGAAAAAATATCACCTTTCTCCTTCATGTCAAAATATTAAATATTTCTCATGTATGGAATACTGCCAAAAGCCCTTTCGAATGTTACAATTTTTTATTGATATACACTACTACTGGAGGAAACTTAACCTTTACAATTTTTGTTTTCCTTCAACGAGTCATCAAATCCATGACATAATATCAAACACGAGTAACATAATATGTCACAATTTATGTTTGCATACTATCTACAATTTTTTATCCTGCTTTTCGCTAAATAGCAAAAGTAGAAAAAATATCAACAAACCTACGCAATAATAGAATGATCCTTGATAACTAAAAAATAATGATAACAGTGATAAAAGTGCAGGTTCCTCTAATATCCTATATAACCTTACCAGCAAATGATTACATAAACAAAAACATTATTATGTTTTATCAAAAACACTGACACTACTCTTACCTTGCTATTATTACATCCAGGAACTTTATCTTCCTATAAGTATAGAAAAAGAAGGAACATACTAAGTCTCAAACGAAACATGAGGAGGAGGTTTCAGCCTCACGGCATGTCGAGTCTTTGTTCTCAACAAAACCTTTTTTTCCTGCTTGACTTAGATCTACTCACTACTTCTGTATATTATTATATTCATTATTATCATTGCTTCTTGTTGCTCCATCATCAGTACTGCTGAGTTTCAGAATACTTTTTCCCTGACATGCTTTTGCTCTAAAGAGCCTTTACGCTCTACGAGAAGATTTCTGGAAGGTAGTGCAAGAGAGTGAGTCGCCTATCCTTTTCC
Source organism: Willowsia nigromaculata (assembly GCA_034700605.1). Taxonomy (NCBI): domain Eukaryota; kingdom Metazoa; phylum Arthropoda; class Collembola; order Entomobryomorpha; family Entomobryidae; genus Willowsia; species Willowsia nigromaculata. The sequence goes on along the minus strand of JAQIXX010001850.1, from coordinate 8,141 downwards.
TTTTTACCTCTAGCTCTCCTCGTTTCCTACTACTGACACGCTACAAAGCCATTTTGAGCAAGACCCGACCGTCAGTTCTCTAGGAGAATTTCGTGAGCCCACATCTCATTTTTATTTCTTCTCAGAGAGAGAAAAGTCGCTCTGCGCGTAGGTAGGTCGGTTGTTTTCTAGTTACGTACGTAGGAGGAACGCTGGCAGACAGCGAACAACACAATTTTTGCTAATGCGATCTTTTATTACTCTCATTTTTTGCATTTGTGAACCCATTGTTTCACGACTTGTTGCATATACATAAAACCTGGACTACAGTTTTTTCTTGGTGTTTACTTTTTCTTGACATTTCAAAAGTGCATAGGGGAAAATATCGCCTCGAGGAAGAAACAAGCTTTTGCAGAATGGGATTTGCCGGTTATATACCACTATAAAAACTTATATTGGATTCGGAAAGAACCTATTATTAAGTGGGCAGTAAAAAATCATAACTGAATGTGTGAGCGCATATAAAAATGTGCTAGAAATAATATACTGTGTCATTGTGTCGTACTGTCGGCCATGGGGAGAGGAATAAAACTTTCTTTGTAAGGAGAACAGAACGAATCAATGTGTTTCCTCCACGTGAGAAAGGGCGGATTGGAGTGAAGTGAATAATTTAGACAAGTACATTAAATAATGTATAGCGTGTGTTTTATTGATACATGAGAGCAAAGTTTTTTCCTATATTGTATACCTATCTGGACAGTATATGCATAAGACAACCAAAGTCTTGTTCCGAGTTTTTTTTATATCTCCACAGTTTACCTAAAAGTTTGTTTTCTCTCTCTCTCTCAATTTATATATAGTTGTGTAAACATTTAGTGAAAACACATAGTTCATCCTGCGACAACGAACCACAAGGTGATTGCATATAAGACACAAGAGAGAAAAGCCGTCTGTTTATTACTTCTGCAACGTCTCATCATCTACCTTTTTTACTCCTTTTTATTGCGTAACACATTGATTTTCATGTTAGTAGTGTGTGTGGTGTGCACATAAGAAAAAAAAGGAAAGGAAAACGGAGAGAGAAAAAAGCGATGATAACGTAACGTGAATGAATGACTGAGAGTGAGTAGCATAACATTATCTAGCGTGATTATCATGTTTACAAGTTTGTTTCTCAGCATTCATGAAAGACGATTTGCAGACGAGACGAGTGAAACAAAAAGGACAGAGAGGTAGAGCGTAGAGAGAGAAAAAACAAGCCTCTAATCCCATTAATTTGATGAAAACTCTACAACTGGTGGATTGCAATATGTACCACTTTTTCATCGTCGTTTCTCTGGTAAGTCAACAGATAATGATAATAATAATGATGATGCTCAAAGGCTGATATACAATACATATTATGCTCTTATAAAAAGAGTTTCTTTAAAAAATAAAATAAACACTTTGTGACTCATGTGTGCAGCTCATGTGTACTGCACGCTGCGAAGCATTTCCAATATAAAATGCGAAATATATTTTAAGCCTCCTTCTCATCCTAAATCGCAACCGGAAGAGTTGTTGTGAATTAATATTTACATGTGCAGTCGATGCTACTGACTGTTATCTTTTCTTCGGATTACTACTTAATGGGTAGGTAGATTTCTGTATAGCATGTTAAAGTAGGTTTACTAAGCACCGTATATAGAGATGATAATTGCCGTTGCGAAAAGTCAACTCAAGCCTTTTCATTCTCAAGTGTACTTTTTATTATTAGAACAGGAGAAATGTTTTTGCAACAACAACAACCAACGAAAAACAAAGGTTGTAACTTTTTGTATGTGTGTTGTAAATGGATTGATTGGATTCTCGGAGTAAATGAAAAGGAGAAAATGGGTGTTTTTTGTAGCAATTAAATTGCTCTCTTGAAACACATAAAAGCGGAAACATCGATTTGCTTACTTTTTGCTAATAAAGCTGGCACAATCAGAGAGAAAAGAGATAATGCCTTTCTTTCACAGATTTGGTATTTTTTTGCTAGCGCAGTTTTCCTGAAACACTACAGGAAGGTTGATGTTATTTTGTATTGTTGGAATTACACAAGAAACAAAAAAGTTTTAATCATGTTCTTGGTTGTATAGATGTCCAATACAAGCACCATTGTATACAGAGTTGATAATGACAATTATGTCGAGACTGAGATAAAACTGAGATTATAAACGCTTGAATTCATGGGTCCTTTGATAGATTCATGACTTATTTTTCGACATCCTTGTGGAAATTATTGTAGGGATGTGTGGTTGACTGTTTCTGATAATTTTTTTGTCTTTCAGTAAACTAGTTAATCAATAATAGGTATTGCTTACTGTGCCAGAATGTCTTGTTTATTTGTACTTGAACTGAATGCAGATGCTAGAAACAACTACTACGTACTATAGATCAGACCATAGGAATTACATACTCTATACTCATTCAAAGCACACTTGTGTCTTGGCCTGGCGCTTCCCTTTTTCACTACTATACCACTGGTGTCAATGGGGAAGGAGGATTTCCTATAAATCTTTCACCAGAAGACAGTAAGAGAGCAATTAAGAGACCCAAGGGAGTCAACTTAGATACACTTATTTATTGCGGTAGTGAACTACTCATGTGCTTTATCGTTGCTGGCTCTAGTTGAATCTGTTTCCGTGCAATCCGAAAGACTCAGTTAGTTCAATCCTTGTAACCGTGGAGTGAAAAAGAGTACATGTTGGTCTGCGGTAGACAAGTTTTGAAAAAAATATCATCCCTTGATATGTCACTTACAAAGCCAGAATCTTATTCAGCTACGGCAAAGATCTGTTCCTATACAATATGCTTCTACATTCATCCATCTATTAAATTTTAGTTTTAGTGATAATATTACGTACACTGTTGTATTTAGTTGGTATTATACCGCTATATGAAATACTATATGCCGAATTACAGTTTCATCCTTATCTTAATTTTAATTAAAGTTTTTTAATACAAAATTGCATGTTAGTAGTAAGTAGTATTACTCTGTTAAAATGGTACAAAACTGGAATTTCACGCATGATTGAACGAAAGTCTATTATTCATTCTCAAAACGCTCAATGAAAGTAGAGGCATGCATTTCCAAGTGAAACATCACTTTTATCAAAATTAAGTAATTAAGCAGGTAAGAATGCGCCCATTTTTTCTCAGTCAAAGTTCTTTTCCTCATTCATATTCATCCCACATCACGTTTACTACTCTTGGCTTTTTGGCAGTGATTTTCCACTGTTAATTCAAGAAAAAACAGGAGTATTTTTAATCGCCCGAATCACGTCACGTCGTATAGCATTCAAGTAAAGTGAGGTTAAGTAAATAAACGCATGAGAAACAGTCGCAATTAGATTTTAATAGTTTGGCACGAGTTCACACTTTTTACATCATTCAGTAAATGCCATTTACTCAGAACACGTAAAAAAGGAAGAGATGGAACAAGATTGTGATAAGATCTTTTGAGAGCGAGTAGACACATTTCTTTGCGTTTTTATTTAATTTGCAAAATCGCGACTGTCTCACTTCCGATATAATAATTGTAAATCTTTTCCCTCACTGTATAAATTCCTTGGAAGTAAATTACGCAAACAAATGTTTATTTAAACTGCAAACTTTTACGGAACTTTTTGGGACTTTTGCACAGGTATTAAATTTGGCAATGGTTTCTTTCTATTATAAAATTCTTAAAAAGAAAAATGCATATTCCATAAAACTATGTGTTAAATGTTTCACATACACAACTTTCACGAGTGACAGCATTAAGCATGCTAAATTTTAGCATCGATTTCACATTGTTTCATACATTATTTATGATTTTAAAAACATTACAACATTCAATTTTACAAACAAAATCGAATTTCAAATTATTTCATGTGATAAATTGATATTGATAAGTATTGATCAATCGTACCCAAGATAGGCTCTTGTATGTAGCAGTTCACAGAATTTATTTTCCTCGCCATTTAGTATTTGAAACAAATGGACTCATGGTTGACAACAAAGCTTGTGTGTACAAAGTATTTAAGAAAAACATTAAGATGGGAAGAAAATTGCAAGTTTTACATAATCAGGCCACTTATAAGATCACCCAACGATACCATTATATTCAAACAACATGAAATTCAAAATTAAATATGATTTTTATCCACATAATGTGGAGATAAACAAGCTTGATATGAAAATGAAAGTAGAATAATGTTGAAATAACAAGCTATAGTTAAAATACAATCTATAATTCTAAAAAACAAAATCCGACACTTTTTGTACCTAACTCGAGAATTTTCAGATTTTCAAAAGAAATGTTTGTATCTACATTATGTATAAGAAATTTTTACTACCCATATTATAATTGTTAACATGACCTTAGTTTTTTGCAACGGAAAAAGTGTCACAATCATGGTCATATTGTAGATTATGCAAAAAACATTCATTGGAAACGTGTAAATTAAAATTGTATATTTAGGGCAAATTTGTGGACAAATCGTCATCTGGATGACTAACAATCTTTTACTCAAAACAAGAATGATTGTGAGTTTCGCAGATTTTTTTCTCAAGACTTTCTGACTGTGTTTTAAATCCAGTTTGAAAGGCTATCCGCATATATTATCAAGCAAAGCCTTGAAAAATGTCACTAGAAAGCGCATACCTTCCTTGAAATGATAATGAACGTATTTTATGAATTTTTAGAAGCAGCTTCTAGATGTATTCGTACTTTGAATTTTGTAAATAACAAGCAATAAATAATACCTAATCATCGTTTTATCCTTCAACCCTAAAAATTTATAAATTAAATTGAATTGACGCAGGACATGGGTTTTCGGCATGGCTGTAAAAATTATAAAAGTTCGAATTTCTGCACTTTATGAACTTTTCGGCAATTCGCCAAAATTTGAGACACCCGTCGGGTTTCTATCGTTCATTCAGTATCTTGTACCTAAATCTGGGCCAATATACAGCGAGTCAAGTCATAATCTAATTGTAAATCCATACTGTGAAAAGTGAAACGGGAATAAGTCAGATTTTCTTGGTTTTACAGCTTCATTGATCAGCCTTTTCCAATAGTATGTCAAAATTAAAATATAAAGCACACATTGCAAGTTTACTGTTTACTTAATATAACTTCCGTTGTTAGAACTGACGATGGAGATGAACAATGTGCAACCCAATTTCAGATCCAAAATCCAAGATGAATGAGGCTTGGTGGAAGTTGTGTTTATGTAATATAAACTTAAATGCAAATTGCTTCCTGATGATAATACTGAAAGGAAAACTGAAAAAATCAGTGAATGAAATTGCTTGCTTCACGCATGAATATTATGTCATGTTAAATTCCCACATGCAAGTCATGTCAATGCTCCGCTTTTGCAGTAATCTAGAATGATATGGGATCGGGATGATGGGATTTTTTAAAACACGCACGTTCCTGATGCTGACATCAAGACTGATAAGGCATAAAATACTTGGCGATTAGTTTGTAGCGGGTAAATAATACACTAAAAGTTTTCTAAACGCCTCTTAGTCTTCATCTCTCTGCACTAATCGCTCGTGAGTAAGACAAAGACAATATTATGCCATTGATAACGAAACAAAAAAGTTTAACGTGTTGTCTGTATAAGTGACAACTGTGACGACAAGATAAGCAGAGGAAAAACAACTGATTTTTTAAAGAAAACAAAATAAGATTTTTGGCACCGTCTTGTATGGATGACTCAAATAGTATGCGAGTAGGTAGTCTATGTTGAGTCTAATTAAAGTAAATTGAACATTATCTCTTATCGATCACAGTAAATTCCAATAGAAAATCCCACTTTGTTTAATGCAAAACTAGACGAAATTTATTAGCTTATTTACTACAAATTTCAATCGAGAAAACTCGGTAAGGTAAGATGTAATGCGCTTGAAGAATGAAAATTGTCAACTTTTCTTTCTTTTGTGGGTTCCTTGATTAATTTAAATTGGATTTTCGAATATCGTTCGAATGTTGTTGATGGGTGTTGGATTTAATTCATTTTTCATGAAGGCATGAACTCTGCTCTGCCCAATAAATGACTTTAATGATTATGTGGGTGATGAGCAAAGTCTAAGGTATGATAAATAAACCCGACGTCTCTCCTTCCAGGTGCTTTGTCAGCAAAATTAAGCAGTACTTCAAGTTATAATCTACGCAACCTCACATTATTGAGGAGGGACATTATGGTGACTCTTGCAGCCCCGCCTGTCACTGATTAAACTTTTTCTTGTTAAATCTGGTTCTACTCTTATATTCATGGTCTGCGTGACAGGCTTGGGTAATCTAAGTTTTTCTGGTCTCAGATTAAAGATTGGGATTAAATGAAGCTTAAAAAATCACAGATTATAGAATAAATTTTATTTTTCGGCTTCATTTTCTCAGATTAAAGATTGAGTACAAAAATCTTAGCCCTTAAGATTAAGATTAGAGATTAAATTAATCAGATTAAATCTAATCTAACCCATATTACATATTAATTTTAAGAAAAGTAAGTTCTTCAAATGTATCATCAGTCATTCGGCATCTATTTGGGCACATAATCAGCTTGCCATAACTAAATACGCGTTCACAAGATGCAGAAGACGGTAAAATTGTATTATACTTAAAAAACATGGCTTTAACACGATTGTATTGGGCAAGACTTATCATATCTGAATCCGGGGATTGAAGATACTTCATGCACTCCAAATCCGCATCGACTGGAACATCTTCAACAGCTGGCACTTTGAAGTCAAACAAATCATCCAGGGGATCTCTCAAGGTCTTAGCAGGTGCTTGATTCGGTTCGCTCATTTTCTTTGCTTCTGCAATGAAAAATTTTTTCAGTTCGTCTTTCTTCGCTTCATCATCCAACCACCAAAGCTTAAAGCATGGCAATGAAATTGTTGCAAGAATCTCCTTTCCAGCCAATTCCGTGTCAAGTGCAAGAATGCCTGCGAATCTCCTCTTTAATCCAGGAAGAAGAAGCGATGAAACAAATGCCGCTGCAGGGTTGGATTTCTCCTCGTCAGCAATTAATTTTTCCAGCTTCTTTCCAGTCTGGTAAATGATTGGGACTAAATAGCCAAAGTAAATAGCCTTATCCGCTTGAAGCTTATCAAGCGACCACGCGATTGGCTTCATGGCTTTCTCAAATGAAACTAAAAAATCTTTCTCAGACGAAGATAGTTTCTGTTCAATACACGCTTCAAAGAGATCATCCAGTTTTTCGAGGCATCCTACAAGTTGGGAAACAGTATCAAAAGTGGAGTTCCACCTTGTTACTACAGGAGTTTTTACTGAGTTTCCAAGAATCGTCACTGCATTTTCAGATTTTTGATTAGACTTCGCAACCTTGTTCCACAACGCAGTGCATTTTGAGAACGTACTTCTCATTGTCTTCTTTAGATTTGGTGCAATCTTGTTTTTAGAGTTGTTGAGTTCCTGTGGACAGCAAATAATACCATTATTTCCCGATCAGCAAAAATTACACAATATATTTGCGTTATCAAAATAGCAAAACGTTTACCTTTTCAATGTCTCTAGTAGCAACTAAACTAAGAGTATGGCTGGCACATCGGACATGTGGAGGCAGTGTCACTCCGGTCAGTTCAAGCTCTTCAGACAAATTATCCACGTGGTCCAAATAATCATCGACATCACCCTCAGTATTAAGTCCATAGTCTTTAAAGGCCTTAATAAAGTTGGAACCGTTATCCGTGACGACAGATGCAATTTTTCCTTTCAATTTAAAGTCCTCAAATATCACGTCCAGCTTCTCGGCTACCAGATCAGCAGTATGATGTCCTGTGAAACGTTGAATGGCTAATAGGGCAGATTTTCGAGCATAGGATTCCTTATCTATCCAGTGGATCGTAACTCCTAGGTAACTTCGCCGATGGTTTGACTAGACATCGGCAGTTGCGCACACCCAGTCCTGCTTTGACAACTCGTCACGCAGATGCTGTTTCGTCCGTTTAAACTCAGTTCCAATGTGTTCAGTCAAAGTTTTTCGTGAGAGTACTTCAGCATCCTTGTTTAGCCCTACAATTAGGTAATGAAAACTTAATTAATACTGGTTTTGTGGGCATACTACACAAGCTCTATTTGTCGATATAAAAGGAAAATGTTAAAGTACCTTTTACAAGCT
>JAQIXX010001849.1:0-29309 GCA_034700605.1 Willowsia nigromaculata | reverse complement strand
GGATTCTTGTTTTGCAGAGACGCTGAGGCAGGTTTTCCTAGGTCCACAGAGCCTCTTGGAGAACCTGTTGGGCTCTTACCTAGCTGATCCAAAATAGAACCGGAAAAGGTAGACTTTGGAATAATTTTAGGAGACTCTTGAGGACCACCTCCTCCCAGAGACATTGGAGGAGTAGAGTCATGGCTTCCACCGAAACGACTTCTTTGTTGGGGTATTGGATTACCCCCACTAGTAGGTCGTTGCTGTGTTGGCTGGGTTTGCTTTGCCGCTTGTAGTTTCGCTGCAGATCTTCGACCTGTTTGAGGGAGAATCCCAGCTAAATCCTTAAACACTGCTTCCTCTTCATCGGAAGAATTTCCATTTGATTTTGGATTTTGATCTGTGGTTTCCCTCTGTTGGGTAGATAATCCTGAAAACTGCGACCTATTGCTTCTTTGAGTGGGTGGAGGAGAATTTGACGGAGAACGAGAGGATTTTCCATCTTGAATCCCTAGCCAATCATCTTTTGTACTTGTACTACTACCAGTAGCACTGTTTATCTTACTCCTCGTGGTAGATGAAGGTGGAAGGGGTGGTTTATTTGTGCTCCCGGTGGCACCGGAGCTTGACTGATTATCTGCAAAAAACATGGTGCGAAGTGGAAGTGATGCGGACGGAGGATTTCGCTGGGATCTAGGAAGTTTGGAGATAAAGTCTTCATTTTCTGTGTCACCTCCTGCACCAGTAGCAGCACCATCATCAGAAAAGCGCACGGCTTTCCCAGCATTCCTCTGCAACAACAAAATTTTATTCCCAGACATTTTACTTTGAGAGCATGATGAAAGTTCTTCATGAAACGACAACGCTTATAAAACGGTTAACAGGGATTCTCAAATATTTGGACTGAAAAAATCTTCTTTTCGTAATGCTGCGGGTATGATGGACTTTCACTGATAGAGAGGAAATAAGAGGATTAACGAAAACTTAGTTTCTTGGTTACCTTATCTGCAGATGATTCAGCTGCCTCTGCAGTTGGTTTTCCTTTCGGTTTTGTCCCAGCTGCATCCATTTCCTGTTTCAAACATATTCTTTATCTTATGAACAATTCCAAAGCTCTTCATTATGTTAATTAGCATCAGCTTACGTCAAGAAGCTCGTCAATATCAAAATCGTCATCATCAAAATCTGCCATGATGTTTTCCGATCTGTGGTGATTGTATTACCTATTAATGCATGAATAACGGAACGGATACCTTTTTCTAAATTTTGTTTTTGAACAAATTGTTTTCACTGAAACCTTGTCGCTTAAGTATTCTTTTGTACGGATTTTGTATAAAGTGAAGTACGAAACTTTCTCGTATGTAATTTGAACTTTTTTGTTGTGTGAGTAAAACTATGTTTGAGCAGATTTTATAGAAAATTATTTTATAAGCAAAAGTATGTTATTGTGGGACTATGGAAAATAATGGTTATGTAAGTGAAAAATGTTCATGAAAAGAAATAATGGGATGAACGTGGAAAATTGGAATGTCAAACGTGGCTTTGCATAAGAATAATTTGTGCTTTTCTCTTCGTAACATTTTCCATATGTTGGGTTTTATCCTTGTAGGTAACACATGTCCCATATATTTTCCATTTTTGCGATAACTGACTCGATCAAGTAACCAACTGTCGCCACAAAAGAAGTAAAAGGAAGCATGTGAATTTTTTATTTGAACAAACGGAAACGTATAATATGCAAGCGGCTACCGGACTTTTTGAACTCACAGTCCTAATAAAATATAATTTTGTAGCTCTACAATAGAAACCATTGTGTACAATTTAATTGTTTCGAAAGTCAGAACAGAACAAAAGTATTTACTATGAAAAAAGAACACTGCACTGGAAACGGGCGCACCTGCATGAACGCACAAATACGTTTATATTTGTGAATCAAATTTATTCCTACCATTTATTTCTTCATTATTATGCAAGACAAAAATAGAAAAAAAGAAAAATTGTTCTCTTAATTTTATACAGTTGGAGATTTAGATGAATGTTGCTTTGCACAGGTTTTATGATAGCATTTAATATCCGATATTATTTTACACAACTCAACATTTTACATGCCTTTTTCTGTCTACAGCTTGAAGGCAAAAACAGTAGCAATTCAGAAACATACTGGCTGAAATTTAAATCCAAACTTTTAACATGCATGATAATGGTGCCACATGCATTGCCACATTGTTGTTCCTCCGGGAAACCGTGAACAAACAAAGCCGTCACTGTCATGTCCTCATGTCAGTAGGAGAAAGTGAGTATGCTGCATGCACAAAAATGTTGTATGAATATATACTTATGCTTAGTATGATAATGCTTGAGTTGGCTGGTATGGTAGTAAGCTGGAAAAGTATCCTACACTGTACAAGCACCACGTAAGAAGGAAGTGGAAATCTGATGCAAACCCTTCTAATAAACTGGAGCTCAGTGGTGAACTCGAGACTGTCTCTTTCGGTTACCATTCTTGGTTTTGCAAGAAGAGGAAATGTCATCGTTCTAATTTTTAAAAAGTTCCATAAGAATACATTATAAATATCTTTTCACTACCCACGCACATATAAGATCCTTTGCCATAAAAGTAAAAGCAGAACATGTATAGGTAGCTTCTTGAAGAAACGAAAGGGAACTAAAGTAAATTACATGGTAAAACTACAATTGGCCGTTTTATTGACAAATTATCAGAAAGTTAAAATATATATGGTCATGTTGTTTCTCATGTAGATACATAAGGGCTCATTGATCTTGAGGATACTTGACTCCAATTTTTTTCCTTATATTCTCCAGAATTTCTGCTATTCTTAATGTCTCGCTGTGGCTTACCATGTCACTTTCCACTTTTCCTGTTAAACAAATTAATTTGTAATATTAATTAAATTTGCTACTCTGTTAAGTATTCTATCATAAACCCACCTTGTATCAGACAATTGCGAACTTCGTGACATTGGTATGACAATCCAGTTGTGTTCCAAAAGTTTATTGGTTTTGCTCCTGCTGGAACAGGGTACTCAAAAATTTCTTCAGTTGAACACAATTCTATCTTGGTGGCCGCCCAAAACGGTGAATGCAACTGCATATATTGAGGAAGCAATAATTTTCAGTAACTACAAATTAGCAAATTATGAAGCAATATTTTTCCTCAAATGGAAATGAGATTATTTGAAATGTTGTTTACTTTAACGGTTTCTTTCGTTCCGACTATAAAGGCTTCATTTGGCATCATAGACCTGTAGCTGGTGACAAAAGTGGCCAATCCACCACTCGAAAACTTGATGGTAGTACTTCCCCTTTCGTCCGCTCCAGATGAATTTAAGATGCCAGTACTAAGAATTTCCATAGGGGATTCCTTTCCATACACGAGGAGGGCTAATTGAACGCAGTAAATCCCTATGTCAATGGTTGCCCCGCCGGCCATTTCAAGCAGCTTACATCTCTCAACGTCCCCGAGTGGAACTCCAAATGAGACAAAAACATTCGTTATTTCTCCCAACGTGCCCAAGTTCAAAAATTCTCGGAGCTTCTGGTATACAGGAAAGAAACGACTCCATAATGCTTCCATGAAAAATAAGTTTTTCGATCTGGCATACTCGAGTAGCTCTTTTGTTTCGCGCACGTTGACACAAAGAGGCTTTTCACATAAAACAGCTTTTCCAGCGTCCAGAGCGGCTTTACCTAACGGCAAATGAGTTGGATGAATAGCTCCAATGTAAACTACATCTAAAAATAGAAAAATATGAAATGTTTCTTAGCTCTTTCACATCTCAAATGCAATTTTTAATAACGTTTTGTTCACAATAGCAAATACATACCAACTTCTGGATCATCGAAAACTTCATCGTATGAATCATACGCTCTAGGAATTCCATGTTCCTTTGCAAAGTTTTCGGCATCGACAAAATGCCTTGCTCCCACTGCTACTGCTGTATGCTCTAAAGGATTCAATGTGCTCATTGCGACCAGGAAATCATGGCTAATTTTGCCAGCACTAATGATGCCCCATCGGAGGGGACGACTTGTTAATTCTGTCATTTATCTAAAATCACAAATTCGAAATTTATTTGCTCAAAAATTACAATAGTTTCCCCTTCTTTAGCAATTTTTAAAAATTGCAGTTTTCCTGTAGTCAAATTTGTGCAATGCCAAAATAGTTTGAAGTACTCAGAGCACGCAACTTGAATTTTAAACCAATTGGAGTTACATGCATGAGTAAATGAGTGCCATGTAATTTTAGTTTCAAATGTTATGAGCTGTCTACTCATGTGTTCTTCACGTTGACACTAGATATTTGAGGATGACTGAGGTTGTTTGTGTTTTGAATTAAGTTTTGTGCATATACATACACGGTAATCATTTTGCATGTGTCGGTCATTCAGTGGGGTAGCCAATTAACAAGCAAAAGGTCTATTCCACACCTTTTTTAGAATGTCGTTTTTATTCAGGTTTTTTTATTGGTTCAAGACATCTGGTTCAAGTACTATATCTCGCCGCTGTGGAATGATCAGTTGGTTGGCTGGATACAAAATTATTATGACATAAATTTTCCACTTTTCAAGTCAAGTATGTTGTTATTATTGAGATATGCATGAGTTTCGAGTGCCCACACAATATTATGGGAAGATTTTCCAGCGTCTTCTTACAAGCATGAAGCAGCGATGCAAAAATATCATGGAGATAGTGCATTACTACGTGATCATGCTTCATATAATGAAATTCTACACTTCACGTGGACTTTTTATATAGCAGAATCGAGAAGGAATATAGAGATTTGTTTTCTTTCCATCACTTCTGACACACATGTAATTGATGTAATATAATCTTTGATAAGACCATGCACTTACATGCATGCATATGTAAACTTATCCACCCCAACATTACCTTATAGGAAATATTACACGCATGTATCCAATCACTGGAACTATGCATGAATCGGGGGAAACTAACTTTCTACTTGAATGTACCTGATTTTCTAAAGATATTTCATGACAATGCTCCAATCCTGCTGTTTTCCAGAAACAAATCTAAATTGAATTAGGTACTCCTCTATAACCTTTCGATAATAAAAGCTCGCTTCCAAGTTAGTAATTATATGTCCAAAACAGTTTGCAAAATGCATCAAACATTAGTATGAATTGTATGAATTCAACATTGTACTATGTGTACTGCTAAAGTTAAAAATTACGATTCATTAATTTGTATTGTAAATTCTACCTTTCGGGTTAGTATTTTTTTTAAATTTATATAATGTCAACTGCAGACACTTTCATTGAGCGATCACAAGCACAACAGGTATTTGCACATTAGATGACATATTGTGTTTTCCTCATTATGTGACCTTACATCACTCGATCGCACTAAACTACGATACTTGTTTACTGCATTTTATAAAATTATCGGATAAAAAAATGTAAATTTGATAATTATAGGAAACATGCATGCAGAAATAACTTGGTAATTAATCAATTACTTTAATTTCCTTTTTGAGGTTGATTGTTATGTTACATCGAATATGCCAGCTATACAGGTATATAAACTTCGATTTTTGAAACATTCAATACTCCGTATCCGAGTGAAACTAAAACACTGCGTCTTTTCAACATATTATTATACAATCATACAAAACGCGGTACACTATTTCTTTCATCATCATTCTGCGAAAAGGGTATTCAGCGATTTCTAGTTTTTTTTACTACTGTTGAGTTGGATTTGCTTGTTGGGTCCATAAAATGAAAGCTATAAGACTTTGTTTTGTTCCTGCAATATTTTTCATTCTACTTTTGTTGGAAAATTACATGACGCAAGGTAAAACATGAGTACTTCAGACATCAAAAGGGTTACTTTGACAAGGTCTAAAACTCTGAAATATAAATCTAATTACAGGTGCAACCACATCAGAAGCAGCATCTCCAGCTTCCCAAAGTACAACTTGCTGTGGTGGAAGTGGTGATGTTGAAAAACTCGAAAGTGGCTATCGTCATCAATTGAGTCATAGTAACCGTGTTTCTCGTTCCCCACCGCCCAACACAATGGAAGAAAAGCTGAAAGACTTTGCCACAAAACTGGGGAAAACACCAGACGATCTAAGAGCAGCATTCGGAAAGTTTATGCTCGCACAAGGTATATCCGTTCAACAAATGCAAGAGGAGATTGAGCATGCACATCAAGCGACACTACAAATGCTTGACTCTATCAAGAAAGCCATGCACGTTTAAACTAGCAAAAAAATTAATATGCAATATTATGCAAATTTTTTTTCTTCTCGAAATAACCCTGTAATCACGAAAAAATATCATAAAATTGGGCTACGGACTATTAAATTGTCACAATTAATTTAGATTACGGCATGATAAAACGTAAACTTTATTGGTGATTTGGAAGAAGTTAACATTTATTTTGCACAATATCATATTTCATTCACACTCCAGTTGATAACTAGCTACGAATTTAGCTCCTCGGTACTACAAGTCGAGTTCATTTTCTTGTGTTATAAATTTCGCATGAAAGTCCCTCGAATAGCCTTAATCAGGGCTTACTTCCTACTGCACTCACAATAAGTCAAACTGATACATAAAAGTTTTGTTCTGATATCACTTTATGATAGTTATTATTATATAATAGGGTCCTTTATGAACGGGTCATATTGCGCAATATATTTTATATATGAATATGATCATGTTTTCTTTCATTGATAACTGTTCATATGTATATACCCACTGTGACCAGCGTTGAACTGCCTTCTACACATTATATAAAGCTCTCCATGTGCTCGCCATGAAAGCAATGCATTTTTTGCCAGTGAATGGAATCATTGTGATCGTGATCATCCAATAAAAACGGAAACTAGATCATGATGAGCCATGCGGCGTATCCAATGATTTCCTTTAAAGGCAAGGGCATAGCGTGCTTTAAAAGTTCAATTTTTAGTAGCAAAAGTGGGCTCAATTACCGATACAGTAATAATCGAATAAACCGCCACTATCACAACAGTGAGACCTCACTGAAAATCTAAAAAAAAGTCTCCAAGAAAGAAAAGCAAATGTCGAGCCGAGTTTGTTTGGACAGACTAATAACATGTCTTTCAACGAGTACCGGATTTTGTATTTGGTGAGGCTTATGGGAAATTCGACACAAGGCAAAATTTAATAAATATATTTCTCTCTTCACATAAATTGATATTCGAGGAGAGGAAGTCTTGAAGGTTGGCGGAAAGTGGAGTTTTGGCATGCTTTGAATTTAGCACGAAGATCTTGTATCATCGTTGCTGGGCTGCTACTTGTGCACAGTAGAAATGGTTTATTAAATTTGGAAAGGAATAAAATTTTCTTTACAAGAATTGAGACAACCATTTTGCAGTAACAGCACTCATGGTCACAATTGATACCACCACACGTGGATAATTGAAAATGAAAATAATGGGAATGGTATGAGACTTTGTAGGACAATTAGAAGTTCTCTGGGTTTATTTCTCATTCAGCATAAACTCTTGCGATTACAAGATGGTGGGCTCGGAGGAAAAATCTTTGTACTTTGCCGGTGAATATAATTAAATTTCACTCGAGAACAAGCCGTTTAATTAAAAGGTACTTGAAAGCTCTCATCTTAATTTGTTTAGTAGCATTCTGCAATAAGACCATTAATTTCTTGGGAAACCCCAAGAAAAACTACATCTAAAGAAAGTATTACCGATACCAACGTCTTTGCCGTAATTATTATGGGCCATGTGCAAACTTTTCAACGAAACTTGATTATTCGCACTGGTAAAAGTCATTTCCCTAGTCATGCTTCAGGCAAATCCAATTCCATCGAAGTTTAATTGCGACAAAAAGTCTCTCCTCAGGTAGGAAATCAATACTCGAGCAGTTTTATAATGATTTTAATGCTTATAATATGTATAGCCATATTATAAGCCTCAGGTAAAACACGGAAAGCTTATGATAATCTTCTTTTAAATTAATGAAACTTAAATGAGAGGATAAAATAATGAAACCTGATTTTACGTAGTTAGACAGACTGCTTCCATGCAACTAGGAGTAGTTCTTTTGTGAAAAAAAAAGTTTTGCTTCTGCAAACATGAAAACAGCATCCCTGATCCGGACACAACGAGAGAAAAGTTATATAGCAAATTTTTCCATCCGTATTCACTTCCTTCCAAGCTAGCATCCCGCTCCGAGCAACTTTCACCGAGAAATCTCCTTACATTATACTCCTCGCGGCAGCAATGACGCAAATAATATGCTTTTGCAGCTTCAATACTTTCACACATTATAAATGGTACATTTGTTTATTTGATTATTACTTTTCCACGTAATAAATTTATATTACATACGATAACTTTTCTGTTTGTTCTAGGTACATTAGGCATTACATAAATTAGGTACACGAATTTACTTGTTAGTATGTACTTATACTTATAAGTTATGTTGACGTTCATTTAAAAATAAAATATATACGATATTTTCTATGTATGCATAGCATATATTTGCGGAGAAAGTTAGCATGTACAGTTGTAAGTTGAGTTGGCATGAGAGTCTACATTCCGGATAGCAGTGATAGTACTGTTGATATTATCATTAAATCTTCTCGGGTCCATTACAAACTGGAACATTACAATGGCGTAGGTAATAACCACACCAATCATCTGCAACGATCATCATCATAACGAGAATTTTGATTTCCAACACATTACCCATGATAAAATATCAGAAAAGGTGGTAGTGACATGGCTTACGGTTGCAACGAAACGGTAAGTGACAGTAAAAAATTTGTATCCCTTTAGCCCCACAGCTTCTGAGCTTACTTCTCGGTGCATGGTAGTCAGACGAAGGAGCGCATCATGACTGCCTTCATAACCCCCTCCAGTCGGCAAGTTGGACATGGCAGTTTCAAACAGCCATTGTTTGAATACCTCAACCTGTACAGATTTAAAGGATTATTAATGCCGAGCTCTGAATCGGAGAAAGTCAGAACTGTCTCGTAATGCCCCATCTCTTTCCTTTCATTGCATTGCTCAGCTCACCTTGCTACTCGCTTCAGCAGCAATACCAGTCACGAGACAGAGCATTGTCATATCATGAATTCGAATCAAATTCTCAATCAGTGAGTTATTCTGCACAGAGTCGAAAACACTCCATATGAAGAGCGGATACAGGTACATGAAAAACATGACTATACAAGGGCCGTAGATTTTGTTGATTCCTTCCAGAATTGCCATCATGTCCAAATAAGTTGTTGATATTTGCCTCAAACGTTGCTCCATTCTGGATCCAGAAGGGGCTTCCCCGTCATTCCATTCACTGCTCGCAATCTTGCGAAAGTCATCCAGGAAATGTTGACAGGTAGCGTAAGACATTGCCGCTGCTGTCAGACACCATTGATCAAACATGTAGATTACGAATTCTAAAATGAAGCGCACCACCGCAGCAACATAACCGATTGCAGATAAGAGTTGTGGTTGTGAATTGTCCAAATTTTGTACAGAATCTTCCAGCCAGACATCATACAAAAATCGTTTTCCTTGAGAGTCCAAATACTTGAAAAGAGAACCTTCACTGACAATCTCGTTGTAAATCAGCAGTGCATTTTTCGTTGCCATCATAAAAATCATCACTTTCAACATCCAAGCCCATTTCAGTATACGGTAGTAAGCACAGGAGTAGCCGTTATTCCTTTCACGCTCGTTATTGCTTCCGGGGAATTGAGTATATCGAGTTTGGCAGACTTCTAAAAGCTGTACAAAAGGACCACGTCTTAGCCAAAAAATTATCATCCAACAAACCGGGATCCAATGTACAATGAAAATGGTGGCGTACTGAAAAGTTTGGTCGGGCTTCTCACGAAGATTATAAACCTTGTCATAATGTCTCAAGTCGAGTAATGAGAATAAAGTGATGACGGTAAGAAGTAGTGTGCTGAGGATCTAGAAGATTTTAAATAATTAATTTCTCAGCTTACAAACTTTACATCTACACGAGCTAAATAATATCCTGTCATCATCATACAGTGTAATTTTAACTTTGTTGGCTTACCTGTTGAACGGGATTTGTGGAAACTTGGTAAACTCCTCCAGAGTCTTTCGCAATTCGGAAGGGAACGAGGAAGAGATAATAGCACAAGTTTATATACGACTCCAGTAACAAAAACACTTTGAAACAGTTTCTCTGCTGGGACGCTGGAGGTGCCGGTTTGATGAAAAGGGGTAAAAACGACTGGTACAAGGACCTACTCCAGGGAAAGCTGTTGTTATCATTCTGGCGACCACTTTCACTATCCTCATTCACAACTAATCCAAGAGCATTTTTCGTTTCTGACGCTGTGTTGTTTGAAGATGAAGAGGCATGCATTATGATTCTTGTGTAATGCATTTGTAATTTAATAATGAAATAATAGAATTTACAACCAAGAAGAGTGACAACAGGAGCATATTACGTTACAGCACACAAACACAATGTTAATTAGGTAAATCGAATTTAGATTACGAGGGCGTAGTCCTCTTTTTTTCTCTTTGTAGAGTTTTACTCTGAGATGTTTCTCTATTTGCGGTTGGAGTAGTTGGGAAATGATGACTGACACTTTTCTTGATGTTGTCAGTGAAGCTGACTAATACGAAATGAGCAACTCCAAATGATGAAAAGTCATATTATCATGATGAAGTAGCTACTACATCTTCCTCTTCTGCTGACTGAAAAAACATGGTGAAGAGCTGCTGCTGATGTTAAGCCTGAGAGAAGGTCAGTGTTCACTCTGAAGAGGAACGTACAAACTGATACTGATATCGCGGTAGTGGTGGCAGTGAAAAGTGGAAGCGTTGTCTACAAAACTGTATGGTATCATGCGCTCCTTTCATCTTGTACTTTCTCCCCTTCTGGTTCGTTTTGCATCAGGGAAAGAGACAAACAAAGTAGTCAGAAAAAGTGAAAGAAAAGGAGAAAAAAGATTACGAGTCGTAGCTTACATTATGTATGTGTGTCTGTAACAGAAAAACTCACGCTGGTCCGTTGATGTGGAACCAGCAGAGTCAGCAGAACAGCAACAGAGCAGCAGTGTAGCACCAACAGCAAAAAGGCAAGTTAACTTGGCAGGGCCGGATGTTGTCGAAAGCAATTTTTCGTTGAACAAAAAGTTAAAAGCAGACGTATGTGTATGGAGTATTTGACCATTTGACTAAAACATCTGAAGATCTAGAATGTAAATATGTAAAAAGTAGGGGAAAATAGAAGTTAAGTAAGTTAGTCAGTAAAAATTTACTTTGATCTCAAATCAAATACTGAAGTACACAGCCATAATCTAGTTTTTTGTTACCCTGAATTTCTTTCTTTCTATTTTCTGCTGCTCCTGCTGCTGGAGGTCTTGCTGTGAAGGAGGGGCTGCGGAAGGAAAGTGTGGCCAATATTAGATGTGAAAAGGAAACTACAAATAAGTAGTTATGCATTTTTATTTTATGCCAGATTACAATGGTGGTGCCATATGTTGATGGCTTTTGATGATTCTGCGATGTTTGTTCACTCGGAGCAGACTATCTAAATATATTTATATCGAGAAATGAAAGAAAAAGGGTAGAAGGAGAAAGTCAGCGAAAGTGATTCAGTTGAAGTTGAGACGATGACTGGTAAAGTTGACAAGGATGGTGGAAGAGATAGAAAAAAAATCATAACAATTGAAGATGTTCATAAGCATGCTGTTCAGCTACAGAAACTCATTTTCGTCTGCAAATGTGACATTGTTGGATTCAGATAATGATGACATTGACTTGCAGCTGTCTTTCTTGTCACTTTCAAAGTGGAGCATAACTATCGCACATGTTACAGCATCAGTAAGAAAAAACCGAGAACATCAAAGGTCAGTGTAACAGCACCTCTGGATTTTGGGAGACGAGGCATGCAGCATCCTCGTGTGCTTATAATGGGGTTATCATAGCCTGGTTTACAGATTATAATCTGGTTTGATGATTATGCAACAACAAAAAAGGGTTTGAGCTATTTTTGTAAGCAAATACCATTTCAATAAGATCAAGAAACTTATATCATTTCAAGGCCACGTCTTCACAGTTTACTTACGTCTATGCATAATGTTAAGGAAAGATTGCAAACTAGATATTTGCTCTTGTCGATGATGTGCACGAACATGGCATTAATGATGCTGCAGGCGCCCTTATTTGCGTGATATTTCCATTCTTATTATTTGCAAGAAAATGGGATTTGCTCGCCTCTTTTTGAGAGAAAAAATCAGATATCGACATCTCAAACAACCAGTGTTTGTATCGTTGCACCTGAAAAGAGCAGATGGGGAAGAAAAATTGACAAATCTTCACCATTAGAACACGTCGCACGTGCAAAACGTGCAGAAAATCAAACAAAACTCACATGCACACACGTTTACACATTATAAAAGTTGCACAAAACTTGGTGTGTTTGCGAGAAGACGAAGAGAAATGAAAGTTTTTTGTGTTTATAGATTAGAACGGATGTAGGCATGAAAGGGCATGCGGAAAATTGAAAGTGACGTCTTATTTATGAATATCATTAACTTTAAAAGCTGAAGGGATTCTAAGCAAGTACCTTACCTTGAAGTTTTCTTCAGAAGCTACACCATTGAAAATAACAAAGATGACTATTTTATGTGTACAGTAGAGAACAAGTGCTGGATATCATCGTTGTTTTTAAGGACAGCGAAGAGTACAACGGGAGTGCCAAAGATATCATTGATTATGTATCTCAGTCTGCATAGCTTGTGGCAAGCTCTTGCAAGAACTGTGACAAGGACTTGTATAGATGAAAAGAGGAAAAAAATAAAAAAATCTCGTCTTCAGTAAATACAAATAGGTATTCATAATACTGCTTTGGAACGATTTCATTTTTCAAACCAAACATACTCGACATGTCATTAGTATGTACCTGCGAGTCCAGCTCAGAATAGTTCTCATCATCAGCTAGTTTTTCCATTTTGTCAAAGAAATGACAACATACTTCATACATCATTACAACTCCAATGACGCAAAACATATGGAAAAACTCCTCCATCAAGAGGAACATTGCTGAAATAATCGCTGCGATTAAGGAACCCCCGAAAATGTACTTTGAGATCTGTAATATAGGTACATAGCTTGGCCTCCATAAATTCTCAGAATGTTCTCCACTATGGGGTAACGCAAGTTGACCAAAGTGTGCACTACTTTGATGATAGCTGACACAAGAATCAGATTTATTAACCATGTCAAGGGAGACTTTGGATGCTCTGACTGGTTGCTCCAGCAGTGACTGATATTTTCCTTGACAGACGGCAAGAAGCTTGACAAAGTGTTTTCGCTTCAGCCAGAGCGTGGCCATCCACCAGAAAAGAGGGAAGAAGTGTAGGCAGAGTGTATCCGCATAGAGAAAAGCTTTCTCTGGTTTCTCCTCAAGGCTCGTGGCTAAAATGGATCGTATGCAGAGGAGGAAGTAGGTGATCAATACGAGAATAAGAATAGAACTGAGTGCCTAAATGATGCAAAAAGAACCAATTCTCAGATCCAATCAAAATGAATACATTAATATGTTTTGTATTTTTCCTTTTTCACCATCTTCAAAAGATTTTCTGTCAAGTTGAAAAACACGTACTGTTAAGTCTCTACTAGAAATGTGTATAGAGGAGTACCTACCTGTTGAAGTATATTGATTCCATGAAGTACTCCTTTCTCAATGATCATCTTTCATGCTTTCTCCTCGCAAATAGAAATGGGACAAGGAGAAAGCAAAAACTAACGTTGAGAAATGTTGTTTGAAGTAGGAACACATGGAACTTGAACATATTGGAAATACTAGACTTTCGCAACGGTAATAAAAAAGGACTAAGGATAAATGCTTCATTGCCGTTTCCTGAAGAGCAGTTCGATGGAGTTGGCAGCAACTTTGAGCGTTTTTCACGCTTCGAATCATCCTGAATTTACTCCATTTCATTATTAATAAAGTCACCCTTCGACTCCATCTTAAGTTTTGTGTTTTCCACCTATTTTGACGCGGTATTTATGTAAATAGTGACAGTATTTAACATTTCACCACTTAATTATTAAAAGGGGAAAACTTTATGCTCTGCATGATATCTGATGACAAGGCCAGATCCACATCTTTACTTTCTCCTTAGAAGCAAACTATTGAAAAAGTCACGTAGCAGCCAGCAATAGAAGGAAAAACTTGGGAAAGAATGTGAAATAGAATCTTATTCCCCGTTAGCGTTTTCACCAAAATATAATTGACATGCATTGAACATTGCATGAATGAAGCTAGTAATTAAATTCTTTTTGGGCGAGTTTATTTATGTTTGAGTCTTCATTCGTGGATATGAAACTCTCAACCAAACAATGCCAAACACGGAAATGAACATTATTCATCATCACTTGAAAGTGGAGTGGAGACACTAGCATCTATTTAATTAGGATCTAATTATCTTTAGTACAAGTAAGGTAATGTGTACTTGGCAAATGAATGGTACATCAGTTCATCTGTGTCGATGAAATTTCTTGCTGATTGTATAACAGAGAGCTATTAAGGTGTTGGCTCGATCCTTTTACTCTACCTGCAAAACTTACATGATCAACTTACCTATGCACTGTAAAATTGATTAAAGAAAGACGAAAACTAAACCATTTTATTAAATTTTCTGCCTAAAGTGTGTACTTTATTGTTGTGAGGCTAATGCAAAAACGCAATCACAATATATTCACATTTTATTTGTCTTGCGGATATACGACACCAATTTGTCTCCGGATGTCTTCACAAATGTCTGCTATGAGCTGGCTTTCTGCAAGGCTCATCTTTGTGCTTTCCAACTGACCTATTTACATGATATAACATCATATTTCAACTGTTTTTGCATGTTTCGGAGTGATCCGTAAAATTATGGAATAATATTTGTCAAAATGAAGAGCGTCATGCTCATGATCCTGACATGCATACCTTTCATGAGACAACGACGTACTTCCAAGCATTGATATGACAGTCCCGTGCTATTATCTAAAATTGTAGGTTTCTCTGATACTGGCATGGGACATTCAATTATCCGCCCATCTGGCAACTCCAGCTTTGTCGTTGCGAGGAAGGGACTATTCATTTTTATAGTCCCCTTTGTTCCCACGATGAACGCTTCGTTGGGCATTAGCGTACTATAACTTGTTGTAAAGGTAGCCAAGCGTCCCCTTGAAAATTTCATGGTTGTGCTGCCAGCCTCATCTGCACCCCACTCGTTTAAACAACCAGTACTAAGAATCTGTTCAGGTTTTTCACTCCCGAACACGAAAAGTGCCAGTTGAACACAGTAGATGCCGATTCCAAGGGTGCTTCCTCCTCCAAGATGGGGAAATTTGCAACTTTAGCGAAAAATTATGTAAAAGTATAAACTATTTTTTTGTGGTCCATATAATATAAGCACTAAAACGTAGTTGATGTGAACTTACCTATCCTTCTCCCCGATTGGGATTCCAAATGATATTATCAAGTTCTTAACTTCCCCTACAATCTTATCTTTCTCCAACAGTTCCTTCAATTTCTCATAAATAGGGAAATGTCTCACCCATATCGCCTCCATGAGAAATAAATTCTTGCCTTTTGCATACTCAATAAGCTCTGCAGTCTCTCGACCGTTCATGCACAGCGGTTTTTCACATAGTACTGGTTTCCCTGCATCAAGTGCTTCTTTTGCCAGTGGTAAATGATAGGGATGAATAGAGCCAATGTAAATCACATCTGTAATGAAAACAACGACCAAAGAATGAAGTGAAAACAAACAACTCCTTACTAAGTTTTTGCATAAAATTCATTCAAACTACTCATAAATAATAGATTAGATTGACTATACGCGTTTTATTACCACACTACATATGTACCTATGTCTGGATCTTGGAATAGTTCTTTGTATGAACCATATGCCTTTTCGATTCCATGCTGGTTTGCAAATTTCTCAGCGTCTGTGATACTCCTTGCAGCTACCGCCGCTGAAACATGTTCTGAAGGACTCAGAGTGGTCATGGCTATGACAAAGTCGTTACAAATCAGGCCAGCACTGACAATACCCCATCGTAAGGGACGTTTGCTCACAACTGGCGTATTTTGACTACTCATTTTTCAATTCCTAAACTGTAATTTGTATTTGTAATTAACAAATAATCAACCCAAAACCTTTCTCTTACAAATTTTGTCTGAGTTACAAACAAATAGGTAGATAAGGCACACACAGTTTCCACAGCTGGCAAATATAATTCTGTCTCCCATCTGATCGCTTTTAAAGTTTTTTCCATGTGTCAAGTAGTCGCAATCTC
Source organism: Willowsia nigromaculata (assembly GCA_034700605.1). Lineage (NCBI taxonomy): Eukaryota > Metazoa > Arthropoda > Collembola > Entomobryomorpha > Entomobryidae > Willowsia > Willowsia nigromaculata. The sequence goes on along the minus strand of JAQIXX010001849.1, from coordinate 13,012 downwards.
TGCATCATGAGCAAAAAAGAAGTCTCCAGTAACCAGTTAGTTATAATATGATAAAGATTGTGGAGTCGTGAAGGCAGTATTAGGTACATGATGATAGTGTACGCACACACACAGGCCGGTTTGAAGCATGAAAACTAGTACGTAAACGTAGTGTTCGGATTTCATGTAAAATGTAGGATCAGGATTAAAGGATGCTGTTCTCTGACTGAGAGTTTGAGTGTTTTTTATTTGAGCGTTTGATTTCAAGCACGCTTACAGCGAGTACTGCGGGATTATGCAACGTGAAATATATATGGAATGAGATCAAATATCAACCATGTTAAATCCATAACGTGCATAATTTTCATCCTTTATCGGATACATATATGATGGTTATATTTTTGTATCACTGGATTCATCGTCGAAAAAACAAACAATTGACAATTTAAATAACTTATTCCCCACTTGGAACTGGAATAGGCTTATTTACTCCGATAGCGACAGGAAATTTAGGGGCATTTGTTTCCCAATCTATTTTCTGAATACGAGTCCGACGGTTTATTCCCAAGTCCTCTACATTATCAACTGCATGATACACCATCCAGAGCTCAGAGTCATCTATATTTTTCATGTTTAGAAATTTCAAACTGGTTAATATGTATATGCTATTGTACTGCTATAAGATAACCCAAGTATAAATCAACGCAAATTTGACAATGGTACCTGGGGATCGTACAAATGAGGCATGCCCTGTGCCGAAAACGCTCTCAGCGTCATTCCTTGTAAAAACGCAATGGTCGACATCATTCCACCAGTTAGATGGCACCATAGGATCCTTGCCTCCATCAATGCCCATCATTCCTAAACCTAAAGAGACACAATGATAGCTCATTCAAATATACGTTTATTGCCTTCAATTAGTAATATGTATATAAATTAACTTATATCAGAACAAACAATAGTCTGGAGTGAAGGTAGAAGATCCAGAGAAAACGAGGAATGTTCGTCCATCCTTTTGAATGATAAAAGGTCCCTCATTCACAGGATAACCATGCATTTCCCATTCCATTGAGGGACTTCTGAGAAGAGTCCTTGGAGCAATAACTGTTACTGGATCCTGCATTCTCGCAATGTACAAATTCATGCTTCCTGGTGGCTCTGGGAAACCGGTCCAGATGAAATACAGCTCCCCGTTGCCATATTGAAGTACGGTCCCATCAATGGCATAGATTTCTTCTTCTGGAAGCAGCCGTATTTCCGAGCTCCATGTTCCCATTGGATTCAACGCATCATTTGCCATGATTGCGTACATACGATGATTGGCGTCTGCCACACCGTCGTCCATTGTGAAGTAAATGTAGAAACGGCCACGAATCAAATGGATTTCAGGGGCCCAAAGATTGGCTCGGTTCGGGGGAGCCGTGTAAATCAGTCTTCTTTCAGCATTCCGGAAATTGGAAAGTGTTGGACTCTTGAGAATTTCAATTCTGTTGCCTTGGGTGTATACCATGTAATACGAATTGTCGTGTTTGATGATACAGGGATCTGGAGCAATTTCGTCCATAATTGGATTAGTAAATGTTCTCTGTCCTTGGACCAAGCCAAGTACCAAAGAGAGGAAAACCAGAATAGCTTTCATTTTTACTGATTTGGTAGATCAATTATCCGGAAAATGTGCAAGTGCCCTTTTCTGAGGACCAACTGATTCAATAAATTTATTTACCAAGTTTTATGGCTACGTAGTAGTGCTTTATATCGCCGAAAGATAATCATGAGAGACATAATATGACATAATTAGTGTTAAAATAATATTTGGAACATTTGGACAGAGTGACTTTTGAGTTTTGACAGAACAAGAACAAAAAAATTGGTTGACATATTTTGATTTAGGCTTAGCTGCAAACCGAAAGAATTGACGAGTAGATTCTGATAGATAACACGCTTCAAAGTCACGTTGATTGAAGTGTGATGTGGGATGATATCAAAATCAGCATTCAACAAATATGTACAATTTATGATTGATTGCTCATGAGACATTTTAGATAATGAACCGAATATTGTCTGTAATTTCACTTTCTACATAAACTATCATGTTTTTACCTTTCTATCATTACCAATATTGCTCATCTCCGAATGTAATAGCCTAATTAGACAGTTTTACAGACTCTTACACAATATATCCGATTTTTTAAGAATGACTATAAGTGGCGCATTCGTTAAATGCTTTAATTCGTAAGTAAAGAATTAATATCAAGCAAAAAAACCAAATTTATTAGGCTTACCAACTTTATGGATTTTTCACACCAACAATAACCATGAATATTACGTAATTACTACATTGGTGGATTCATATATTTAAAAATATTCATCATCTAACTTGCTACCTTTTATAACTACGTAGTGAAGCCAGCTAATACCATAATCTTTCTAAATAAATAAATAAGCTATTAAATTAAAACTTTCCAACGGAAATTCATTTGCAAATATACATCTGTACCGCACCTAGAACCATATCCCGAATTTTTAAAATGCTTATGAATATGTATTTGAAATTAAGTGTATCATGCTGATCATCTGCTAAGCTCACCTTACATAGGTAGTTTAAATTTGAATGTGACATACATAATTAAAAGATACCCACAAGCCCTATGCTTCCATCGTCCACCTGTTCTAGTTTGACTGCAGCAGGTTGGTATGAGAAACAAAGATTGAAATTGAAAATTACCTTCGCATTATAAGGAAGGAAGAACATAGGGACGCATTATTCTGCGAATGGAACATTTTAACAGGACACACAATTGATTGCACTTTGAATTCGAAAATATACACATATCACATATACATATCTTGGATGCGTGACACATAATTACTTAACGCATCATAATCTTACTGATGACGTCATGTGTAGTAATGAAGGGAAGAAGGGGCTTTCCTTTTTTGTATTTTGTGATGCTGCCTTCTTATATCATGTCCGCTGTCCTCAATTTTCCATTATGCATCTCATCTCCCCAAACGCGTACATGCATTAATGAGTCAACTCGTTCGTTACTCTATCTAAAAGCTCGAGTGATGCTTTGTTGCTTGGTATCGCATCCCAACAGATCCTCCTATAATAAACTTTACATGCATACAGATTTTGAGCATTATTGCACACGAAGTTGTTAGAACTTGCGTAGTCAACCAACATAACATCATAGCAACGCAACAAAGGGGCTCCGTTTGATTGGTTTTAGTTTGCAAAAAATAACACTACACGCAACGAAGCATTCATCTGAATTTTACCACAATATGTAAGTTGGGAATCCCTAACTGAGTTTGAGTGAAACTTTAAAAAACGCCAATAAAACTTTTGTATGCACCTTTAGCTCATATACCTTTTTTGTTTGACTTGATTTCTATCGACTTTTATGCAAATTTTTATCGTTAAGTACAACTACAAGTGAGCGTTGAGTACTGATAGGGTTCATTGTTCACCGTCCTCACACTTGCCAATGCAGATGCGTCTGAGCCGGATTTTGTATCAATTTTTATTCATATAAATAAAGATATGTGCATTAGAATGGTGAATGCACTCATCAGTTTGCAATAGACTTTGACAGCAGCCAGTGCTACGACAGGAACTCTCTTACTCCAACTATTGAACTATTGAAGTGAACTGCTGCCTCAGGAACAGACGTTGTGCAATACATATTTCCGATTTCCATCTTTGCCTAGCATAAAAAGAGAAACATGTCAGGTTCTCACAAAGTTCATCGAATTTTCGGTTTCAGGAAAACTCAAACTGTGATTCTTGTAGTATTGGTGGTAATTATGTGGATCATGAAAGATGCAGCAGAAGCAAGATCCGTTGAGAATCTTCGAGTATGACCTAAATACTAAAACTTTCCAAAGTTTGTCGATTTCTATACGCAATTGACTAATCAATTTCTTTCTCATAGGTTATGCGTCCAGGAAGATCTGATGGAAGTTATCCTACTGTTTCGGTTATTTCAAAAAACTCATGGTTGGAACAAGGTCTCAAGCCGATGCCATCATCTTACTACCGCAAAAAATCTAAGAAAGTTGACACTCAAAAGTTTCGCCAGTGCATCTTCTTCCAGTTGTGTTCCAAATCGGAGTGTTTCCATTATGGACGGTACAACACATGCTCGTAGGTCCTTTTATAGAATCAAAAAGTCCGCCTCTGTTATGTAATATATTTTTATTGTTTTAACCATGACTGACCATTTTACAATGGAATTATATTTTGTTTAATTTATTCAATAAAAGTGCACAGATTTTGATTTTATAAATTGTTGGTATTGCTGTTAGAATTTAACTGGTAACAAATTTATTTCATCATCATATAAATAATAGACAATAGACATCAATCAACATTACTGTTTTTCAATTTTCATTCATATGCTACATAGTAAACATACACTCTGAAGATTAGCTATAAAAATGACTGGAATCACTATGATTATTTTACCCTTTGTTAGTGCGTGCAAATGTTTAGTTTTTATTACTGAGAACTACATGCGGCTCCGACATCAATTTCCGGTATAAAGTAATGTACTTTGCGGCAGAGGCTGTTTTCGGTAGAATATACTTTTCACAAAACATGCGTCTGTCGCGGGCAAAAGAGCTCAATTCTGGAACTTGAAGTGCTTTTAGAAATGCCAGTACAAAGGAATAGCAGTTGTGACGATCCTCATCATACCTAAGAGAGAAAAATACCAAAATTTTTGAAATCATAACATAATAATCAAAATAATCTATTAATAATAATAAAATATAGCTTACCTTGTGCGTGCCCACTGTTCCTCGTGACCAGATACCACATCAAGCGTAAAATCCCAGTACTGACTCCATGAGCCAAAGTCTTTGTCCTTGTTGAAATCTTTTATGGCCAAACATCGTTTCCAATTGGACGTCTTTTGGAGACTGAGACCATTACTGTCGTACTCATAGACGACACCGGAAGAATTAGTCACACCAATGTGTAAGTTATCCGAATTCTTGTAGTCCCTATTTAGTGCAAATACACTCACATAAATCATCTTTTGAATTTACCGAAATCATTAGATACATAATTCATGTGATAATTTAGTTTCGTCACTGACGTGAGAAAATCTCCTTTTGTGGGTTTCAGCACAATCGCACAGGGGCATTTTTGCGCATCTCTAAAAGGCGACGGAAGTCTAGAAACATGGGGAAAACATTAAATTGCAATTTTATTTATATAAGGAATTCAAAATTCAATACTAATGAGATGTTATGATTAAAATCTTACCTGAAGGGTGGAATACGAAGAACGCAATCATTTAAGCCAGTTCCACAATAAGTACAACAAGGAGGTATACGAAAGGAAAATATTTTCTGTCCTTTACAATGCTCGAGGCAGAATATTGGCTTCTCCTCAGTCAGTGCCATTTTCCTCTCGTGGTAGTTCAGGCAAAGGGAAAGATAAGAGGATTTAACTACAAAAATAAAAAATACAATTGTCATTACTTGGTTTAAATTCAAATGCTAAACGCACATGTTTATATTAAGTTCAAAGCATACATAATTGAATGCAGGAAGCCGGTATAAAAATACTAGAGTAATCTTTTGAGAAGCGAAAGGAGATAAAATTTCATTTCTTTATTTCTGTGAATGTAAGAAATAATTCCAGATTTATACAAGGTTTATTTAAGTTGCTGTTTATTGAACATGATTGAGAAGTCCCTTACTTCATTGGTCTTATTACAATAAATGAAGAATCCTCATTGTTTTATCATTTTCATGTATTTGTAATAAGAGATAAATCTCAAGAATTCATTATGCTTTAACCGGTAGCTCCACCTCCTCACATGCAGTCAACTCGACCTTTCGCAGCAGTTACCCAACGTCTACGCAAACTGACTTATTACGATAGCCGTGGACCCGCATAAAAGATACATGGTTCTCATAGTTATGAATGCTGCATGTTGCTGACCTATTTTCTTCAGCAGTGTTTTGCTCACCCGGACTCTTGTCTCCATGACGATCCCTTCTCTTTCGTCTGACTTCTTTAACAATGCTCCAGGATTGAGAAGTTCATAGAGAAAACCAGTTTTTTTTACAAGTATATTTATGCGTAGGTACACATCTATGTACCAACATACCACTCGCAATCATTGGTAGTAGTGGCAAGTTGAGTGCACTCAAAATCATAACAATCAATTTTTCTTTTCACTTTTCCTGTCCAGTACTTGTGTTATGCATATATATACTTCATCTTATATTCTTAAATAATTAGACACGGGTGCTTATGCTATAAGTACGCCAGGTATGACAATAAATATGGCACCCTATTCTCCCAAGTATCAATTTTCACATGAGAATCATGTATTTTGTACGTTTTGAATGAGCTTTCTTCTTGTACAACCATATTCATGCATTCTGCGTTTGTAAACATGCTAGCAAAATATATTTGAATCGAGAAGTACAGCGTAATACTATATGTACATATTATGCATGAGTAATAATATGTATTTTGCTTTTCCATCTCGCTTGTCAAAACACCTTTCCTTTCATTTTTCGGCTTGCATCATACATAAACGCCAATTACCAAAGCGTTTGTTGATCGACAACCCCTTGCAATCAAATGGAAAGTAATCTCAATTAAGAGTACTGTGCAAAACGTTGTACTACAATAACTCTGCTAGAGGATATTCACGGAATTTTAGATAATCCTTCTCGCAAAAATTGATTGGGTTAGAATCGTTGTCCTATAAACTTCCCAATTTCAAGTAGAATACCCGGATTTCTCTCCTTCTCATACTGTTTGCTGCCAAATTTAGTAGAGCTATTGTGTCATATTGTCATCAGGCTTATGGACACTGAGGGTGAACGAGAGAAAAAATTAGGTTAAACCGAAAATAAACATGTCTTATCATTCTCAATAATCTTGAGTTGTATGGACAATTTTCATTGTGATATCCAAATATTGGCAAAAACATGCATATTTTTGTTATTTGCTCTCAATTGTTTTGTGAGTAGGTAATTTTGTTTTTCATGAATATTCTATTTAACATGGATTGGTATGCATAAAAGCTATAATTTTTCATTTACATGTCTCTATATACGAAAGTCGTTCCGTCTTGTTTTATTTTCGTCAACTTTCCCTTTTCTCGACCGTCTGTCTTGATCATTCATTGAAGCAAGGAGCACGTGAAAGTGGAGTTTTTTGCGGAGCATGGGAGTATATCTCATTCCGTAGGTTCGTCGATTTCTAGAGAAAGCAGTGCCAGTAGCATGTGTGCGTCCCGGAAATAGTTTTGTAGAGCCAAAGCTTCTACTTTCTCCGAAAACTTGATTGTCTTCTCTTTTGGGCAAAATATGCTTGTTAGTGTGTGGCTTCAGTGATTGGTGACTGATACAACCTTGCACTGCATGTCTGCAAGATATGTTGGAAGAGAGACAAGAAGGACGGATCACTTTGATTAAGATTGCTACTGTACTGTACATTAAGAATTTCATAGAGCTCAACTTTGTTGATATTTCTTGTGGTGCTTACTTCCTCCTTAGACTAACATTTCTTAAAGAAAAGAAAGTAAAACCGAAAAAATAAAAGCTTTCATGTGTGGTTTTCATGCTTATACGATTTGTGTGTGCATGGCGGAAACAGCAAATTCCAAATTGAATTTAGCAGAAAAGCAGAATCGTTTGGAGTTCAACTTTCTCCGGTTAATTTAAATAATTCATAAAATGAAATATGTCGACGAGTTGTGGAATTGTAGTGAAAACAGAACGAAAACAGAAAAACTTCAGAGTTTAAAGAATAAAATTTCTTTCTGCGATCTACAATGTGACTGTGAGCTTTCTAATTCTTGGTGCAAGTACGGTTTTTCTTTTTCTCAGATGAATGATATACCTCCACAACAATGAAACGTCAACACCAAAAATTACTAGTGGTGAACAACAATGGTGAACATTTTCATGTGTGGTACACTTTGCTGTTATTGTTTTTCGCAAGTGCCATCATCCCTTGCGCATGGACCGGATTTGCTTGCATGGAAAATCCTTGTATGCATGGGATCTGCATAGACTCTCTTCAAAGCAACAGGTAATGGTTAAATAATCACACGCAATTTACGCATCACACCAGCCCCACTTAAAATTGCTTCCCTTTAAAATGGGCTAATAATAGAGAACTGAGCCTAACTAAGATCGTATAAAATGTCGTGCGCAAAGGCAATGAACCCATTAATACATCAGCACGTGTTCCTCAATTTCAGTCAGTCAATATGAATCTATCATGAATTTTGTGAAAGGGAATACACATCGCCTGACATGGATCCTCCAATTTTATTTTTTTTTAAAGAAAGAAACCCAATCTGTTGAAAGCAAACATGATCGTGTTGCGCAGGTGGAGGTGCTAGGGAGTCAACCCATTATTGTAACATGTAATAAATGAGCAAAACATGCGATTCTTCTAATTCTCCCTTTGCCTCGGTTGTTTGTTGACGGATGTGTTTAACAAAATCTAAAATGCACAAAGGTAGTATTGTGAGTGTGTATAAAAACACAATTGTTTTCCATTTGTATGTCACCGGAGCATAACGACTATCGCGAGACAAGGAAATCTTTTGTTAGATTGGTTAGGGAAGTGGTGACATGGACGAGCATAAAAGGGCAGATGATTTCATTCCCTAATTCCGCTATCCAGCCATCCTCATTATAAAGTAGGAGGGGAGAATACTAAATCATGATTCTTTAATGAGGAGGTAGGTAACGTGAAAATCTGATTCAGGATATGAAAATTGAATCTACTCGCTCATGTATGCATACGCATGGAAATACAAGTGAATGAAGTACATTGGAAGGTAGAATAAGTCTAGTAAGGAAAGTCGTAGCAGAGGTATAAAGTCAATATATATGGTGTTGAATCGATTATGGAAGAATGCAGACACCCCCGCACCCCGTTATCAAATATCTACCAAAAGTGTAAAAAGGCCTAAAAGCAGTCAATTTGTTTGTTGGAAAGATCGATGGTAAAAGTAAACTTGACGATGATAATGACTAAACACATTTTTCTTTCCAACATTTGCCTTAGCTCACATCAGTGCTACTGTAGAAATGGATTCACAGGATATTCATGCCAAATCAACTGGGACGAGTGTCGCTCTAATCCTTGTCTTAATGGAGGCAGTTGTGTGGATGGAATCGCTTCTTTCAATTGCTCCTGCCCGGAAAACTTTGCAGGTACCATACATAATAAAACTATCAACAATATGCTTTCCCAAATGTCTGTCTATCTTCATACACGAAAGCATCCTTCCATTTTACGATTATTACCATACTCAATAATAGTGTGCGTTACTACTTCCTCAGGCAATTTAATAATTACTAGCGAACATAAAGGTAAGACAATAGGAAGAAAGTAACAGAAAATGATAATGCAGGAACAAGACAATGTATTCAAGTTTGATCAATTCCCTTTTCGTGCGTTGTTATTTCACTCTTTATATTAGGTTGTCACGATGTGCTTTCTCCGTACAAATTTGATTCTCCAAGTAGCATTAAAATGATCGCTATTGAAGTAAAATCATCATAAACGCAATAAAGCAAAACTTGGATGAGCTAAAGTTTAATGAATTCTTTCATTACTTAGAATATGTTCTTGAAAATGATTGACAATTTTAGTGTGCAGCTCAAATGCAACAAATACAATCAATAAACTGCTTCACTACATAAGCGTCTTTTAAAAAGCGCACAAACCCAACTATTATAGAATGTAGGTCGCAAACAAGGAATTTAGAGAGACAATTACATTACATATTCTCAGAAAACTTTACATTATGATAATGAGAAAGGAGAGTGTTTTGATAAATTGTAAGAAAATAGAGTGGGTGCGGCGTTTGTAATGTAGCCCTATCATAGAAACACGAACGCCATAGCTAGAATGGTAAATAAAAGTAGAAAATGTTGCCAATTTTATGACTTTAGCTTATGCTTCTATCGGTATTAACATTTCATCCTTCTTTTATGCAATAAAAAGTGAGTAATATGGTGTCGGTTGGTTGGTGCTGGTACAACAATCCATCGACCTTTTTCCTCCTCATACCTGCTCATCACAATTACCTGTTAAAAGGTATTATGCATCAAACAACGAAAAGAAAACTGTAATTTAATGGAGAAATGCTTTCCTATAATATCCTGCTGTTATACCGGCGGCAGCAGCATGACATACCGGTATATTATGAATACTATTAAATTGCAAAAACCAATACTCAAGTACGTGCATTAGTATACATGGTTGTGGATCTAACCGATACATAGTCAGGCTCTCCATTTTATTTCCCTGTACTAAACTCCTTTCTCCGTTGCTCACATGCTGATTGCCTAATTCACTTTACTTTTACATGACTCCGTTTATTTCTTCTTTCCCTTCACAGAAAAATGTACGAGAAATTTTCATTATTTAACTCACATGATGACAAAAGAGAAAGAAAACCGCCATGTATATTGTGGCTTTCTACCTACCAGGCTGAAATTCAGACTCGAGTAATATATTCATAGGCAAGTGAACCGTTTCCTAAAAATGAAATAAGCAGATAGACAGAGTGGCCAAGTCGAGGAGACAACCCCCTCTCCTACTCCTTCTCGTCCTAATCATCATAATCAAAATATATATACATTTACTATCAAGCAATCCAAACTCACAATTACCAAAATTTTACCTTGTTCTCAGCAGCAAACCAATCGTACACACACAAAACATTTTTTTTGTGTTGGGGGAAGCGGAAGGAATAAGTTTTTGTGCGTAGCAGACAGAAGTAAAAAGTTGCTGTGAACAATATTCACCCCACCTTACTCAGACTCAAAATCCACTGCATATAGCAATAATATTTATCTCCCCACTTAGCCAGCTAGCATACCTGTCTGACCGCCGCTACTGGTGCAATCATGATTTCATACCTGATCAACAATACATTGAAATAATAGCTCTAATGAAACAACATAGTGCCGGCTTTTGGTAGCTTTCGTTATTCGATACGAATAAATACACAAACAACGCAATCGGAAAAAGGAATTTTATTACTACTGCATGGCACAGTTAAAACATACGTAACAAAATTTTCCATTTCCTCTTCATTCATTTCTCCCTGGGAAGAGTATTTTCTGCTGTTTTTTTGAACAATCGCATAAAACAAAGCCAACAACTGTGGGTCACTCAACCCCATTTAGTCTACATCTGAAAACATCTACCTCGACAAGTTGAGGAATGGAAAATGTTGTCGCTACTCCAGCATTTTTTCGAACAGTCCGTAAAGTAGAATGTAGAATATGCGTAGGTATTACAATACGGTTAGTCGCCTATTTACGGTCAAGGTGAAAAAGTCCCAAATTCCATTTTATGGTGACAATGCCCCAAAAACCAGAAACAAGCAGTGAAAAAATGGTGATCAGTACAAGTAATAAAAGTATTAACGTATCCTTAATTAGGTGATTAATCTACTTTTTCGAAATCTAAATCGCAACATACAAATGTAAATATTGAGCAGAGTGCATAGTTATGGCGAGTTTTTATACATTTGAATACCTACTGCACCAGACAAATATCGTGGCTGTTATTTACGTGCTACTTATCAAAATCTATTTTTATAACGGTACGAAGGATTCAAACAAACACCACGAGATACAATCAAAATACCTCACATTAAATCTTTTCATTCAAAAGTAATTTGGAGTGTACAACTTTGTGTCCTGTTGTTCTACATAGGTGTACTTTGTGAAGTGGATCTGTCAGTTTGCGAAGAAGCTTTTCCCTGTCAAAACAACGGGACATGCACATTGGACACCTACAATGTTACTGGGTCTGGCTTCATTTGCTCGTGTCCACCTGGATTTACAGGTAAGTAAAAAAGTAACAACAAGAAACAACATGCAAACATTTAACTTGCTGCCATTTGTCACGCTATTAGTAATTTAAATGGTCTGTACATACTCTTATGATTTTTATCTTCATCTCATCCTTTCTCTGACTGACGCATAAACAAAGGACACCAATGTGAAATTGACATTTCCGTGTGCAACTCGACAGAAAATGTTTGCCAAAATGGAGGCAAGTGTGTAGACGGCATCGGCACTAGATTTTATTGCGACTGTGAGCCTGGCTGGTCTGGAGAAACTTGTCATATTGACATTGATGAATGTGCGTCTCAGCCTTGTCTCAATGGTGGAATTTGTGTGAACAAAATTAATGATTTCAGCTGTGCATGTCCATTTGGTATGACAAATTACAATGTTTTTACTTCTCCAACAAGAGATACATTCGTAAATACTAGTAATCTGTGCGCATATTTGGTTTGATTATAGGTTACACTGGAAGGGCTTGTGAGCGGAAATTAAGAATATGCAAAGAAAATCCATGTCTAAACGGAGCTTTTTGTCTAAATGAAGATGATGACGAGAGTAAAAAGACCTGGTAATTTTTCTACTTTTTTGGATATTAATAAAAAGTTGAATTTTTGTACCCCAACCAAACATAATTCAACGCTTATATTTCATGCTTTTCCCAGTTATTGTGTCCCAGACTATCACGGAACTCTCTGTGAGCTCAGATATGACGACTGTGACCCTGCTCCAAAGTGAGTCTGATTTTCTTTTACCTTGTCAAAATGTCTATAATCATCCTACTAAACACAAGAAAAAATAATGATGATTTTCATTAAGTAATAATCATAAGTATACACCCATCAATTTAATATGCATCTTCTCGAGAAACGAAAAAAATGGTCTCCGTTGTTTTATTGCAATCGATCCAACTTGATCGATACGTGACGTGACGCTAACAAAACCATCATGCAAAACAAAAAAATAAAGACGTTTGCAGTGGAATCCCCTAATAATTTATGCATATATTTTTTGTAGATGCTTTAATGGAGGAACATGTATCGATGGGGTGGGTGAATTTACATGTACGTGTCCGGCAGAAGTTTTTGGACCCACCTGCCGGTGTACTGCAGACAACGCGACTGAGCCAGAATGCGCAGATTACGCAAACGGTACTGCATTACCACCC